>JAYMSP010000006.1:0-149770 GCA_036897095.1 Plantago elongata
GAACGGTGGTACGATCAGATCCTCTAAGGATCATTTCGGAACCCGGGGTCCCAGTGATGGAGATGGAATTTCCATCTTTGGATCACAAGATATTTGGATTGATCATGTCTCCATGAAGAAATGTGCAGATGGGCTTATTGATGCTATTATGGGATCGACAGGAATCACTGTCTCGAACGCACACTTCACTGACCACGATCATGTATTAAAACAAATTTATATTTAATTCATCAATTTGCATACACCATATAAAACTTGCATTGAATTTTTTTTTTTTACATATAGGCCCTTCTCTTTGGAGCAAATGACGGACACACTCAAGACACTAAAATGCAAATCACAGTTGCATTCAACCATTTCGGTAAAAGGATGATTCAGAGAATGCCAAGGTTGCGATCAGGTTACGCCCATGTCGTGAACAACGATTACACCCACTGGGAAATGTATGCTATTGGTGGTAGCCATAACCCTACAATTATTAGCCAAGGCAACCGCTTCGTCGCGCCACCCCATTTGCCCTTCGCTAAACAGGTACCATTTTTCCGGAAATTTCACCAATCCACACACTTGGTAAATGAAAAAGTACCAACATATAGTATGCCCTGGCATAATTCTAACCATCTAAAATATGTGTGATTTATTTATTTATATTAATAATTTTTTCGATATATAATATGATATTGTAGGTGACAAAGAGGACTGGCGCTTCAGAGTCGGAGTGGAAGCAGTGGACATGGAGATCCGAGGGGGATTCTTTCTTCAATGGTGCATATTTTGTTCAGTCCGGAGATCCAAGCTGGTTGAGTAAGAATTCTGACTCGGACGATCGGGTAAGGCCGGCTTCTGCAAAAAATGTTAGACAGATGACCCAATTTGCAGGTGCACTTACTTGCAAGGTTGGATCGCCCTGCTAGAAATTAGACAATCATGCACAATGTCAAAGGAAGGGTTGAAGACAGAACCTACATAAGATATATTTACTTTATTGTAATCCAAATATATTTCTACTTGCGAGTTGATGAATATACAACAATTATTTTACTACATAAAAAATCTATATTTATCTAGATAACTTATCTAAACATAAATTTATTTATATTATTATAAAATTAGTCTAAAATCATTAATAAAATGTATATGTGATTAACGGAATGAATATGTTGTAATATAATAGAAAAATCCCATTTAACATAAACGCTTTAATTAACAATATCGATGATTTTTCTTCATAATATAGTTTAAAATTTAGATAAAGTATCTAGACATCGTTTCTTATGAGACAAGATATAGTACTGGAACATTTAAAACATTTCACCATGAATACAAGAAATTTAGAAAGTTATCATATTATTAATGTACATAGAACGTGAGAACACAATAAATGTGATATTGTGGTAATTACTTGCAACGATAATGATTGTCCTTTTTTTTTGAGTTGATTTAGGATTTGGGTTAGTGCGAATTGATTTGTTTTAATTGAATTGAAGCAGATGGGGAGGGAAGATTTATTATCCTTGTTTTTAAAAGATGAATCAATTTGGTTGAGGTTGAATTAGAGCTACTAGGAATTTAACTGTAAAAGAAAATTTTCATCTAAGTCTGGAAAGTTTCAAAGTTGTACATAAAAAGATTTATTTGCATAATTAGTATACAATAATAGACAATTTACATGAGACAAAAATCAACAATTTACACTCAAAACCGAACAATTAGTATACAATATTACGGGGCTCTCACAAAAATATGGACTCTCGCAAGTGTTTGTATTGAGAAGACACATTGATTTTTTTAGAGAACAATTAATTTTACACTATAACCTTTTGGGCCAATTTGAATTTACACCAAAACCTTATCTTTCCTTTGAGTCGACAGTAAAACCTTTGTCAAAATTGTGACCTACCACAAAGGTTTAACTGCCGTTAAGTCACGTTAGTCATATTTTCATATTATACTAAAACCTTTGCAAAAATATTGCACTCGCTACTAAAACATTTACAAAAACTTGTCTCGCTATCGAAACCTTTTCCTATAAATAATGTTGTTCATAACTATAGTTCAATTTGTATAATATTGTGAATGGTTATTTTCGCGGTGACGAAGGTCTTTTTTGGTTAGTTATACTTTAGGTTGAAAAAGGATTGAGGTAATGGATGAATCTTTTCCCTTTCTATTTGGCCATCTAAATATTTTTCATTTGTTACATATATGTAAGTAAGCTTGTGCACGTACATGGGTTTGAGGTAATGGTTAAGCCTTTTCTTTCTATTTGAGCATCTAAATTTTTTCCTGTCTGTTACATACATATAATTAAGCAAGTATAATAACGATCATGTTTTTCATAAATGATCAATGCTCAATTGTGCAGCTAATAAGTCCAAATTAAAGTTCAGATACATTTTATGATATTTTTTTATTGAAAAATAAAAAGTGTTTTTGACAAATATAAAATAAATTGTAATTCAAAGTCCAAATCACGATACAATAACTAATCAAAACTATCATGTCACAAATAATTGTCTTACTTTATGTGCTTCGTATATATCATCAAGAGTCATCGTAATAACATTTTCAAAACTACTACTACAACATTGAAAAAAATTAAGATTCGGGTGAGATAAAATCAGAAACGATATAGATTAAAAAAAATCAGAAATGAGATAGAAAATCAGACGACACATATAAACAAATGAAAACTGAATAGAACCCTTAATTTGTTTGAGAGGCTTTGAGTATTGTGTTGCCGCAGTTGATTCCAGTGTTGACTCTGAGATGAAGGCAGGTCTGAGGATGGATATACGATTTGGAAGATATCTCGGGAGGTGATGAGAGGTTGTAGGGGATGAGGTGATGAGAGTTCACATGGGACTCTGTAAACACCGACAACACGTGCACGCGCAGCACTTCACGCGTCATGATTTTGGTTATATCTATTATAATAGTACTAATTAAATACTTAAAAGTAGTTATTAGTCCCAAAATAGATGGTTGATATTTTCTCAACAAAATACTCACCCCACTGTTCACTCATTAAACCGTGTACAATAATAGTGCTTAATTTTTCTAAATTTAGAAAATTAATTCTTATTATTACACTCTAAAATTTAACTTTGATGTTTTTAAATTTTTATCAATATAAATGAAGAATTCCATACCATCATGAAATTTAGATAAACTTGATAATTTACCTTATTTATTCATTTTGTAACATAATAATTTACGTGCACGCAGGTACCGCGTGTCAGGGATAACTAATACTACCTTTAATACACACACATATATATACAGTAATATCAATTGTAGGGTTTCGTTTTACACAAAATATTGGAAGAGACCTGTATAAATGAAAGATATGAGAGACGGATTGATTTTTTTAGTTATAAATATAATATTTCAAACTATATCAATATTATTTTATGAGTAAGGATATCATGTCATTTTTTACGTAGATTTATATGAATGATGTTTCTAGTAAAAATCTAAAATGTTTTGAATGTTGATTGTGATTGTGGGGCTCCTTAGTGTCTCTATAAAATTGATCTTTGAGAATACTTGGCTATGTTCTATGTTGGGTAATTGTATATCGACATCCTATATATAGGATAGTGCATTGAAGATGGTTGCCTGGAAGTCTGGAACACATCACACGAACAAAATAATGTCTATACTGATGAGCAAAAGCTTGATCTATTTTAAGATTTTATTTGTCCCATCTAATACACAAGCTTTGATTAACAAATAGCTAATCTCTTAAGATAGAATTAATATTAATAATGAATTAAAGTTCTAGCCCAACTCTATATCCGATGAATTACTATAAAAATGTAAGAACTGAAAAATATCCATGTAAAATCCCGAAAATAATTTTAGAGTATCCATTTGAATTTATAATGAAGGGATTGAATTATTTAGACGTGAATTGAATTTTAGATAACTAATTTTTGGATCGATAAATTGAAGTAGGCTACAATGATTTAATCGAATTTGGATTATAGAGAGGGCCCAGTTGTTAAGCCCAATTTTATCGACAAGGCTTAACTCATAAACCCTAAGCAATTGCCTAACCTAATCTTCTTCTTCGTCCTCAATCCACCACTAACTCCGCCCCTTTACTCCTCTCACCACCATTACAACGACCTGATCATCCTCTTCCCTTCCCTTCCGTTGTGATTGAAATCGAGTTATGTGTATGCTATGGATGCGAAACATAAACATGAGAGTTGGAGGTCGAATTCGCGAAGTTCTTGGGTCGATTGGTGTTGTTTTGGACGGTTTCTGGATCGATTTGGATGGAGGAACTTGACAAGAATCATATGATATTACCTTTGCTTGGATTTTGGTGGAGTTTTGTTGGAGTTGTGAAGTTTCAGAATACGCAGGGACTAGTTTGAAATATTGCAGAAAACTAAGGGACCGGACCTTGAGAATTTGAAGAGGGTCAGGGGCTGTTTTGTTATTTCATTGAACAAACAGCGTGTTCATTGTTTAAGTAAATGACTGGTCAACATTTTATTAAAGTTAATTGTGGCCGAGTGGGAGAGAGTTTGAGCTTTCTGCAGGAGGTCCAAGTTTCGACATCAAGAGTCATCAAGCTTTAATTCTTATTATTTTCAGCCCTTTTCATGCCCAAAAAATAACCATATTGCCCCGTTATAGTAGCATATATTTATGCACTTACGTCATTTTTAAACCTATTTTTCTAGCTCTATAAATTATTGTTTTACCCTTACACCCCCATTTCAGATATTTAGTAAGTGATTCGGATGGAGTTACTTGGAGTTGAGACGGTAGACGGATGTTGGATTATGTGAGACTGGTAGTAGTTGTTGCGTACTCTCAGATCTGTATTGTATAGGATAATTTTTACTGTTGAGATTGTCATATATTGAGGAATTGTAATTGATGTAATTACTGTAAGGATTTAGATGCTCTGTTTTTACCACTCTGAAGTTTTATTACGTATTTGAGGATTAAATGAAGGCTTCGTCTTGGCGTGAGCCATCTCACGATAGAGGACCGGTCACGCTAAAGTAATTTGGTTTTGGAGCATGGCAATCCAAGTATTAAAATGACAACTCTATTTGATACTTCATTGTCTTGTATTAAGATTAGAAAGTTTAATGAAAATTCACATTAACATTCGTCAAACTTAACAAGTTACTCATAACTTAAATTTTAAACGAGATTTTATCTTGAACCTCCTCTACAATTCTCACAAAAATGAATCTGGAGTATGAATATCCAATAGAGGTGTGGAATTATTGGTGAATAAACGAAGAGACGCAATTATTCACTAACAATTTTCTACGACTGAACGTGTATTTACCGGTATCGTTCCCAAATCTTCGTGAAAAGGTATATGGCTCAATTGAATAGACACCATCCTTAACCAACACGTCGTTCTACACCTCACCCAGTATCAACAATTTTGCTAACATTTCATTCCACAACCTTGATTTGTTTCTTGAGGTTGCAAGTTCAACCTCTTATTTAACGTTTTTTTATTTATATATTTATATTTATTTTATCAAATTTATTACAATTTCATTACGAATACTGTTGCAAGTTCAAACCTCTTCTTTTATTTCACACCTTTCTATCGATATATTTATAATTATTATATTAAAATTTATCGCAACTTCATTACGGATATATTCGTATTAATAATAATAATAATAATAATAATAATAATAATAATAATAATATCTTTGTGCATTAATTTCTCTTTTCTTATCAATCTAAATTGAGTAATTAAATGCATTAATACTTTCATAAAAAATTCAACATTATCTTCATTTAAAAATATATTAATTTTGATTGAGTTCTATTAATTTTAGATCAGGGATGCTTAATTAATTTTAATTTTGTATACTGTAAATCAATTCAGTTCAGTTATGTTCTATTCAGAGAAAGAAAACATAATATTACTCTTCATTTGCGCTTTGTAAAATTGTATATCTATTTGTTTTAATACTAGGTTTTTGATATTTTTATGTGAATTAGAGGAATACACTCAATTTCTTGTTATATTGTTGTTTGTATTGCTATAATTATTATACTACTAAATATAAGGCAGAGCATTTTACCTTGCAATATGCATGTTTGTGGTTATTGATGATTTAGCTTGAGAATGAACGAGAGGAAGTAAATGTTTCCCCGTGATCTTCGAGTATATATGTCCTCCATGGGATTTTGCTTATATATTGAACATTCTCCTACTCAAAAAGTAGGCATTGGGTTCCATTAATCCTAATAAAAACTCAAAGCTTCTCACTTATATGCAAGAATAAACAGTTGGAAAATATATTCCAACCAAGCAAGATGGAAGGAGCCGGGAAGTACTCGATGGTCATTTTGGTGATCGCTTTTGCTTCTGTTCTTCCTCGCCTGAGTGTTGCTGATGAAATTGATCCCGTATGGAGAATGAGAGCCGCCATAGCGCGGAACAATACAGATCAATCCTATGAGAAAAATCCGGCAAAAGTTGTCGCACACTTGAACATGAACGTGCATAGGTAAGAGTTAAATTGCGTTCACACTAACGAAATCCTAGTTATCTAAAAATTCAAATTTGTAGAGCGGTTGTATGAATTACTTTGTCATTATGCAGGACTCTGGCAGAAGTCCTAGACACTGAGGCACTATTGAATAGCACAAGGAGAGGACTTTCAGGAACTAAGTACACGGGCCCATGTGTGGCCACCAACCCTATAGATAAGTGTTGGAGATGCCAACCCGATTGGGAGAAGAACAGGCAAAAATTGGCAGACTGCGGACTGGGATTCGGCTACAAGGCCAAGGGTGGAAAGGGCGGCCCAATCTACGTCGTGACCAGTTCAGAAGACAACGACGTAGTGAACCCCAAGGCTGGAACACTTCGCTTTGCTTGCCTCCAGCCTGGACCGTTGTGGATCACATTTGCTAGGGACATGACCATAACACTCGAACAAGAGTTGATCATGACAGGCGACAAGACTATTGACGCCCGTGGAGCCAAAGTCACCATTGCACAAGGAGCTGGCCTTATGCTCCAGTATATAAAGAATGTGATCATTCACGGCTTACGTTTCAGAAACATTGTTGCGAAGAACGGTGGTACGATCAGATCCTCTAAGGATCATTTCGGAACCCGGGGTCCCAGTGATGGAGATGGAATTTCCATCTTTGGATCACAAGATATTTGGATTGATCATGTCTCCATGAAGAAATGCGCAGATGGGCTTATTGATGCTATTATGGGATCGACAGGAATCACTATCTCGAACGCACACTTCACTGACCATGATCATGTATTAAAACAAATTTATATGTATTTCATCAATTTGCATACACCATATAAAACTTGCATTGAATTATTTTTTTTATATATATAGGCCCTTCTCTTTGGAGCAAATGACGGACACACTCAAGACACTAAAATGCAAGTCACAGTTGCATTCAACCATTTCGGGAAAAGGATGATTCAGAGAATGCCAAGGTTGCGATCGGGTTACGCCCATGTCGTGAACAACGATTACACCCATTGGGAAATGTATGCTATCGGTGGTAGCCATAACCCTACAATTATTAGCCAGGGCAATCGCTTCATCGCCCCACCCCATTTGCCCTTTGCTAAACAGGTACATTTTATTTTTGGAAATTCCATCAATCTACACACTTTGTAAATGAAAAGTAACACATAGTATACCCTGACATAATATTAACCATCGATATAAAAATGTGTGTAACCCATTCATTTATATTAATTTTTTCGATATATCATATAAAATTGTAGGTCACAAAAAGAACTGATGCTTCGGAGTCAGAATGGAAGTCGTGGACATGGAGATCCGAGGGAGATTCTTTCTTCAATGGTGCATATTTTGTTCAGTCTGGAGATCCAAACTGGTTGAGTAAGAATTCTGACTCGGACGATCGGGTAAGGCCGGCTTCTGCAAAAAATGTTAGACAGATGACCCAATTCGCAGGTGCACTTACTTGCAAGGTTGGATCGCCCTGCTAGAAATGAGATAACCATGTACATGTCAAAAGAAGGAAGAAGACGGAACCTACATCAAATATATACTTTATCGCAATCCAAATGTAATTCTACTTATGAGTTAATGAATATACGAGAAGTTATCTTGCAACATAAAAGAAACTTTTAAGCTGTTCACAAACTTCACATACAACAACATTCACTAGTGGAGTCTATAAACCTGACTGGCACTATGAAATTTCACTCTTAACTATAGTAAGCAAATCATCAAACTCAATGTGTAACACGGGAACAACTAGCGTTTAATGTTGCAAACTGAAACTGGCTTCGCCTTGTCATAACACACGTTAACAATATGATCATTCGCCAAAATGTTACGCGATTTGATCCCCTACACGTACAGGGTAAACGTTGAAAAGAATCACGCCATCGTTCAGCTAAATGTTGCAGACATTGACATTCAGTTCATAATATCCGGACTAATTGGAAAGCATATTCTGCGATCTGTACATTCTGGAACTTAGAGATAAAATCTTGTAATAGCATTCCCTCGCTGGACTCTCAATTTTGAATTGCAGTCAAGCACTGGGAGTTAGGGTGGTCCTCAATGTCCTCATAGACAACCTCTTTCGCCTCCTGGTCTGATTTTTCGTACACTTTATTGGACGTCATTTTATACTACTTTCCAAGAGATTTTTTTCATAAAATAATAATACAAGATTACTTTTGTTTATAACTGAGTGGCATGAAATGTAATTTTGAGTTATTGTTTGAATATTCTAATGTTAAAATTTAAAAAAAAATTTGATACAAATGAAAACAAAAAATTTTAATCAGGACAAAAAAAATAATAAAATGAAAAGATTAGAACGGAACGGAGGAAGTTGAACGTTCCAATAACAGATCTGGGAATGTAATGTTAAAAGTTCAGTGAAATATGTCGACATAATACTCCACAGTATTTCGTCATTTTGAACATGCTCAATCCTTTTATGTATTGTGTGAAATCTTCCTTTTATGTCAGTCCGTATCGTTTTCCATTTGTTGGATTGTCAGTGTTCTTATGCTAGTTTATTATACTTAACTTGACTATACTGAAAGAGTTCCCCACTTAAATTCTTATTTTTTCCTCAGACGCGAACTTTTGCAAGAGATTGCGGGATTGACATGAGATGTGCAACAATATGATTGTTATATTCACTCTCTATTGGTAAATATATGACGTTTGTAGTTAAATATAATCTTGACTCGATATCATAATTTACATGCAATCAACTCAGTCGAATAGTGGCAATCATATTTTAGAGGCGAATTGTACATTTAAAAAGTTTAAATTCAACTTTATTTAAGTGAACTCAACTACGTACCTTACCATTTAAACTAACGTAAGAATTTTTCATATTATTTAATTATTTTTATGCACAATCAAGAATTTTATGACGATCTCAATGCAGGTGTCAAGTGCCTAACCAGATGATTAAGAAAATACTACTGGGATTAGTTTATGGATTTTATTCAATCGTACTGATTACTGAAGACAGGAACAAAAGCAGAAACGAACAAGAGTGGATTGATTTATCATTTATGGTCTTACATGAATGTCTGAATGTCACGTGTTAGGCTAATTTTAATTAGTTAATAATAATCCAAAATTTATTTGGCGGATTATACACTTCTGCCAGAATATGCTCCGTTCAGCTAGCAAAGCTTAAAAAGAAAGCTGGAGACCTGGAGTAGATAAATCCAGGTTAAAGTTGTAAAGGTGATTATCTGAATTCTGAATAACTTTTCAAGCCAAACCACTTCCACGTTCACGTGATAAACTATCTGTGAGTTAAAAAAGAAAAAGGGAAAAAAAAGTGACAATATGTTAGTCCGATTGAGAGTTTATAGTTTAGTTTGACATAAAATTGTAAGTGAATTATCTTAATTTAAATTAAATTTTTATTTAACTTTTATACAAAAATGTTAGTTCGATGGTACAATCCGTTTGAAATTCCGATATAAAAAGTTGAGTACTTTTTAGTAGTAATGAATAACATATAGATCTTAATCAATAAAAGGTGAATGAGATTTTAGAATAATGCATGATGTATTTTGCTTGTAGAATAGTATTTGAAATTGTATATCTGTATAAATTAAGAGTACAATGTCCTAAATTATATAAATTAAATATGTAAAATTTAATAGTGATACTATTAATGTAAAACAAACAAGCTAATCATGCATTTAACTAGATCGAATAAAGTAATGATTTAAGTGTCCGTAAAAGTGGAGTTTTTATTTTGTCCAGTGACGTTCGACTGGTAAAGGTGAAAAAAGCAAGCACTTTCCTCCTCCCACAGAAGTTTATCTTGGACCACGCTACTTTAGTAACACTTTAGTTTAGTGGGATTTTGTGGTTTTGTGGCATGATTCAGATCCACGCGAGTTACACATATGAACAGTGAGCCATCCACACGATTTCATTTACTCACCACACTTCAACATCAAAAGTGCTACTACAATTTAAACACTACAAACAGAGTGTTGTACAGATTCATAGGATGCAGGAATGTATGGGTCGTGTACTTGTGTACAATTTAGGAGTGGGGGTGAGAAGCTTACACATGATAAACCTAAACATGTCCACCTTTGTTCGACATTATTTATGGCTCACTTCAGAGCAATGAAAAATATAATGAATGCAATTGAACTGGTTTATCATGTAATTTTAGATGCAGCTATTATGGCGAATCAACTTTTTACAGGAGAACCTATCCACAAGATGCAAATCGAAAATAAATCAACATCACATATAACATATTTAGTCATAAAATCACATGTTTAGTACACTTCTAAATCAAGTATATGAAATACCACGATGTATGAAGTTTGAATTAGAAATTCGACAAAATTATTTCACCGTTATAATCAAAAAAATGCTTTCTATAATCACATAGTCAAGTTGTTAGTCGATGATCCAAGTACGAAACATAATCAATAACGTCGAGCTTCACTCACTCGGATCAAATTCAACTCAAGTTTGGGACAGAAATGAAAGGAAGGAGTCATTTTTTTAACACATAAAAGTCTTAACAAGTTTTGCATCGTGACACTTATAGAATTTTGTGCTATGAGCTGACCCTTGATGATCCCAGTTATCCGGCATTACACAAATTGAGATATAATTGTTTAATAGAACAGAGTCCGAACTCAACTTGATTTCCATATCAAACAGGTGGAACCAAATGCTCAGCCGAAAAGTTGTACCAAATTTCTAGTTTAGGAACTGAGACAAAATGTGTAATTATGACAAGTGGCAATCACGTATTCTGGGCAGATACAACATTTGAACTTAGTTAAGGACAAAATATCCATTGACTATCATGACTCTAAAATGATGACATGCATGAGGAATTGAGGATAATCTGAAGATAAAATTATACAGTAGTACTAAAAATGGAACTCAACTACACAAATCTTTTCATTGTTCCACGTAATCATAGATAATGATAGGGATAGGTTATTCTGAAATTAATTGGATTCTTTGACATGACAGAATTTTTCTTGTACTATAAATAGTGATCCTAATCAAGAATGAAGTGAAGTAGCAGTAATACACACCATGAATAAAGCAGAGATTCCACTCCACTATCCCACCAACCTTCGAAACCCATGTGCATTTTTCACATTCAGATCCAATCTGTAAAAATTAAACTTCACCCTAGTAGGTAATGTCTTGCTTTATTTAAAACCTTTTTGTCACTTCATAACTAATCCACTTAATTGCAGCTATTAAACTTTGGTGTTTTGTCATTGTATTTTGGCCCATACTGTTTGCATAGCAGGATATTTGGTGAAGGCTTAGTTGAGGTTATAATTCTTTAATAAATGTATAAACAGCTGTTCTTAATGTTCCAGGTTTTGGATAAAACTGGCCTTGTTTCTTGAGTTTCTTGTCAGATTATACATGTATTTCTGGATGGAGTTGCTCAATGTGGGATTCTGCTTGCTGTTCATGTTATGGCTTTTATGGGATTATTTGGAGAAAAGAAGAGATTATGAACTATTGCCAAGATATAATCCATCCATTTTCACCAAAATTACCGTTTTATTGAACTTCTTAATCAGCATTACTTACCTGGGGTTCTGTCTTCATGAATTCTGGAAGCTTGGAGCCGTCTCGACTGAGTCAGCTTGCTCCACTATGGCCTGGTGTTGTGCTTGTGTGGTGGCAGTTTATTCTGCAAGCAGTGTGCATAAAAGGTGGCCATTAGTTCTCAGTCTATGGTGGATTTTTTTCACCGTTCTTGATTTACTTGTATTGTTCTTTTTCTTCAAGAGATCAGAGTCTATACAAGTCCCAAATTTTCTGCCTAGAGCCAACTTTACTACTTTTACTTCCGTGCCACTGTCACTGTTGTTACTATGCTTCAGTGCTGTAACAAACAAATCTGAGAAAACAACAGACCTTACACATTCATTACTTGACAATCACTTAGAGAACGATGTCGGGTGCAATGCTGATCCTTATTCAGGTGCTGGAATCTTGAGCCAGCTCACATTTAGGTGGCAGAACCCTCTCTTTGAGAAAGGTCACAGTGAGAAACTCCAAACGGAAGACATACCAGATATGCCCCAGTCGGAAACAGCTGAAGAAGCTTCATTGTTGCTTGAAGAGTCTCTCAGGAAGCAGAAAGCAAACATTACTTCCCTGCCAAAAGCCATACTCAATGCCATAAGGGGTCCCCTGGTCACAAATGCAGTTTTTGCAGGTACTTCTCTCTTTTAGCAAGCATAAATTAGAGCAGTTATTTTGATAATTAAGGAACAAAAACTAGTTACTTAACTTCTTGAGGCAGAGGACCATTAAGTTGCATGCACCAGATTCAACTACAGGTACATCTGGAAGCATGATAGAGATCATTATTCATTCAATTCATTGTTTGATTTAAGTGTTCTAACAAGCCATCTTAAGAAAAGAACATTGTGTTACCAAAAGCTTACATGTTAAGATAAGTGCATACAGCATGATGTGTCAAAGCAGAAATAGAAACTTGTTACATGCTATTTTCCACTCTATATTCTCTAATTACCGGGTATGTTTTCAGGAGTAAACACAATAACCTCCTACATAGGTCCCTTGTTAATCACGAGCTTCGTGAACTTCTTATCAACAAAGGATGACACCTCAAATCGGTATCAAGGAATGGTTCTTGCACTAATTTTCTTCACTGGGAAGACAGTAGAATCACTCTCTCAGAGGTTGTGGTATTTTGGTGCACGTCGTATTGGAATACAGGTCAAAGCAGCTCTGATGGTGCTAATTTATAAGAAATCTCTTTCTGTTAAATATGGTGGGACAAGTAATGGTAAAATCATTAATCTCATAAATGTAGATGTTGAGAGGATTGGAGATTTTTCTTGGTACTTTCATGGTATTTGGTTGCTTCCAGTCCAGGTTATACTGGCCTTGGTCCTTTTGTACAAGAGTCTAGGAATTGCTCCCTCTATAGCAGCTCTCATTACAACGATAGTTGTTATGGTAAGCAACACACCACTTGCCAACATGCAAGAAAACTTCCACACGAAGATTATGGAAGCTAAAGATTCGAGGATTAAAGCAACCTCCGAAATCTTGAAGAGCATTAGAGTCCTGAAGCTGCATTCCTGGGAGCCAAAATTCATGAAAAGTTTGTTTCAACTCAGAGAAATCGAAAGGAAATGGCTTAAGAAGTATCTCTACACAAGCTCAGCAGTGGCGTTTCTCTTCTGGGCATCACCAACATTAGTGTCAGTTGTCACATTCAGCGTTTGCATCATATTGGGAACACCATTGACGTCAGGAACAGTACTGTCAGCTCTGGCCACATTCCGAATTCTTCAAGAACCTATTTATAATCTTCCAGAGCTCATTTCTATGCTTGCTCAGACAAAAGTCTCGATTGATAGAGTTCAAAGTTTCATCGTGGACGAGGATCATAAGAGATTGATACACCATACTCCTAGTACACCAGGTGTGGTCATTGATGTTGAAATCGGAGAATATGCTTGGCAGAATAGAGAAAAACAACCCAGTATCAGGATAAGTGACAGAATCAAGATCATGAAAGGAAGCAAGGTCGCAGTCTGTGGATCAGTGGGTTCTGGTAAAACCAGTTTCCTGTACAGTATTCTTGGTGAAATACCAAGAATTTCCGGGTCAATCATCAAAACATATGGCTCAACAGCTTTTGTACCTCAAAGTGCTTGGATCCAAACAGGTACTATTAGAGAGAATATATTATTTGGCAAGGAAATCAATACAGATCTGTATGAAACTGTGGTGGAAGCATGTGCACTGAACCACGATATCGAGATGTGGGCTGATGGAGATTTGAGTGTCGTCGGTGAAAGGGGCGTTAATTTGAGTGGTGGGCAGAAACAGAGGATTCAAATGGCAAGAGCACTTTACAGCAGCTGTGATATATATCTGCTGGATGATCCTTTCAGCGCGGTTGATGCACATACCGGGGCTCATATGTTCAATGTAAGAACCACTTTATCCCTTTGTAGTAGTGAAAAAAAATTGTTACTTTGCGTATATATAATAATTAATTAAATTATGTTTCCATTGCCTTTCAGAAATGCATAATGCAACTGTTGCATGACAAGACTGTTGTCTACGTCACTCATCAGCTAGAATTCTTAGACGCATCCGAGCTTGTATTGGTAAGCCCTGCAGAACTATGTCAACAGTATTTTTTTCATTTAAGGTTACAGGATATCAAGCATTTCTTTACCTATAGATGCATATTTCTCCCACAGGTTATGAAAGATGGTAAAATTGTTGAATCGGGAAACTATCAAGATTTGATTTCAAATCCGGATGGAGAGCTCATAAGACAAATGGCTGCTCACAGTAAATCTATCAATCAAGTGAACTCTCCTAAGTGCGTCAGCAGAGCTAAGAGCTACCATCAGAGTAAGCAAATAGATGCAATTGAAGTAAATTTTGTTGACCTTAGTAGAAGTACAAGGATTTCTGAGCAAAGTGTGCGTGGAGAAATGGAATCCGGTAGAGTAAAGTGGCATGTGTATGCAACCTTTATCACCTCAGCGTACAAAGGGGCGCTTGTTCCTATCATTCTATTGTGCCAGGTCCTCTTTCAAGGCTTACAAATAGCAAGTAATTACTGGATTGCTTGGGGTTCAGCAGATGGTAGCAGTGTTCCAGAAAAGAATTTGATAGGGATATTTGCTTTGCTTTCTGGCGGAAGTTCGCTCTTTATTTTGGCCAGAGCAATGGTGTTGTCTACAATTGCTATTGAAACTGCTCAACAACTATACCATAGGATGATGACATCAGTCTTCCGTGCACCTTTGTCATTCTTTGACTCCATCCCTTCAAGTAGGATTCTTAATCGGGTGAGTAAATCTAATGGTCAATGTACATTTGCTTTGTGCTTCTGATTTTGTGTTAACAAAGAAAAGTTGAATTAAGCTTAGATATTTCTGGTTCGCCAGTCTTCAACAGATCAAGGCATTGTAGATACAGATATTCCGTACAGATTGGCTGGACTGGCTTTTGCTCTTATTCAGCTACTGAGCATCATCATTCTCATGTCCCAAGTTGCCTGGCAGGTCTTCTTCCTGTTCCTAATCATCTTTGCCATCTCCATATGGTATCAGGCAAGAACATTACATTAAGCCTTTGCTTTATTTGACACGTTTTGAAATCTATATAGATAGTAATAATGAGTTCTGACAAAGAGCCAATTCAACTAATTTAATTTTTTTTTTTCCAATG
This sequence comes from Plantago elongata, assembly GCA_036897095.1. Classification (NCBI taxonomy): domain Eukaryota; kingdom Viridiplantae; phylum Streptophyta; class Magnoliopsida; order Lamiales; family Plantaginaceae; genus Plantago; species Plantago elongata. The sequence goes on from JAYMSP010000006.1 coordinate 15,747, forward strand.
CAGGCATACTACATGGCTACTGCAAGAGAATTAGCTCGCATGGTTCCAATGCAGCAAGCTCCAGTTCTCCATCATTTCTCAGAATCGATATCTGGAGCAACCCTCATAAGGAGCTTCAATCAGGAAGAGCGCTTTTGCAGGAGGATTATTAAACTCATTGATGGTTACTCTCGTGTTGCCTTTCACAATTCAGGCGCAATGGAGTGGTTTTGTGTTCGGATCAATTTTCTCTTCAACCTTGTTTTCTTCTTTCTGCTTGCAGTCCTTGTGAACTTGCCAAAATCGGCAATAGACCCTAGTATGACTCGCCCTATCCTTGAGATTAAACTTAATTAGCCTCTCGATACTATGTCTAAACTGAAATTAACTCGATTGCAGGCCTTGGGGGACTAGCAGCCACCTACGGTTTGAACCTGAACGTTCTCCAAGCATGGGTGATATGGAACCTCTGCAACGTCGAAAACAAGATGATATCCGTCGAGAGGATTCTTCAGTTCACGGGCCTACCAAGTGAAGCTCCATTGGTTATTGAAAATTGCAGACCAGACACTGAATGGCCATGCCATGGAAGAATTGAACTTGAGAATCTCCATGTACAGTACAAGCCCAATCTTCCTAGAGTTTTGAGAGGGATAACTTGCACTTTCCCTGGAGAAAAGAAGATTGGTGTTGTGGGAAGAACTGGAAGTGGAAAGTCTACTCTAATCCAAGCTCTATTTAGAGTTGTTGAGCCTTCGGCAGGACGCATTTTGATTGATGGCCTCGACATTTCAAATATTGGTTTGCAGGATTTAAGATCCCGGTTAAGCATTATTCCACAAGATCCAGTTCTGTTTCAAGGAACAATGAGGACTAATCTTGATCCTCTACAAGAGCACTCAGATCAGGAAATATGGGAGGTAAGGGATTAAACATTTCCATTACTTTGTAGACTGTCGCACAATTCAGATTACTAAAATAACATTTTGATGCAACTTGACAGGTGTTACACAAATGTCATCTTGCTGAAAATGTGAGGCAAGATCAAAGGCTTCTAGATGCACCAGGTATAAACTAGTTCTCTGTCAAGAAAAATATTATGTGAAGGAAATGCATTGTCCTCAAATAACATCAAGTAACAATGCAGTCGCTGAAGATGGAGAAAATTGGAGTTTGGGGCAAAGGCAACTTGTATGTCTAGCAAGAGCACTGCTACAGAGGAGAAGGATATTAGTCTTGGATGAGGCTACAGCTTCAGTAGATACAGCAACAGATAATGTGATCCAAAAGACGATACGAGAAGAAACAAGCGGATCCACCGTCATAACAGTGGCTCATCGAATACCTACAGTAATTGACAATGACCTTGTTCTCGTCCTTGGTGAAGGTAAGAACAAAACCAACTTAATCTTATTTGTTTCTCTTTACCAATCTCAAAAAGTACTTCATTATAATGCTAACTTGTGTATGCATCTTGGTTGATACAGGGAAGGTTATAGAGTATGACTCTCCCGCCCAATTGCTTGGCAGCACTACTTCTGCGTTCTCAAGTTTGGTAGTGGAATTCTTGAGAAGATCATCAACCAATGAGTTAATGAGACCACAATAACTGGAGAGTGAAGTTTAGTGCTTAACTAAATCTGACAATAACAAGTCAGAAATATGAGGAGAAAGAAGGCTTCTCAAGTGCTACTCACGGTCAAGCCTAAAATCTGAATTAGATTTCTGAGGTAGAATAGCTATTGTGTGAATCTTGATTAGCCCATACATATATGTACAGTTCTCACCAGGAATCAGTTAGGCATATAATAGTATCAGTGTTCATTATGCAATTCCCAGTTACTTATCTTACCAGCTTGTAAATGAAGATGCATATGAGAATAACCGATAACATTTCAACAAGCATATCAAGCTCAAATCAACTATGTAAATGAAGTTGCATACGAGAATAGCTGATAGCATTTTCAACAAGCACATCAGGCTCAACTATGTAAATGAAGATATATGCGAGAATCGCTGATACTAATTCGACAGGCATATCAGGCTCAACTATGTGAATGAAGATGCATACAATAATTGCTGATGCTATTTTAACAAGCACATTGTAGTGCAAGCTACCGTGAATCAATACAGATCAAAAGAATCAGCATTATTTGCACATCATAATCATGATGTACCACATATTGAATAACTTTTCCATGCCATAACAGCATAAAGTAACAGTTCTCTCACCAATTCGAGCAAACAAGATCTACTACTCTATCATATTAAAAAATGGCAGTATCATTTGTACTCAACAATCATGTTACGAAACGTAAATTCATAACCTCAAACATCACAATTACACAGATAAAAAACGAAATTCATGATTTGGACAAAGAAGGCACCTGGATCCAAAAGCTCTCTCACTCGATCGCGTCAAACGTTAGCAGCTGAAGCAAACATCCATTTTTTCTCCAGGCCTAGATATTATGGCAATATTGAATTGCTACATTAGGAGAGCAATTGGTTAATAATTACAAATATTTGTTCGCAACACTTGATGGATGCATGGATAGAAAAACTTGCAGCTCAAGCAAACCAAGGGATAGAGCTTATCAGATTACCAGATGCACTGTGTAAAGGTGGAGCTAAAAGTAAAACCATAACTTTTTGAAATTTTGCGCGGTGAGTTTTGGAGCTAAAAGCAAAGGAAACGAAAGTACTTAAATGATGATGGACTTCTTCGTTTTCTCTTAGTAACCCTGAATCCATAGGCAGTAGCCCAGCCCAGCCCAGCAAGCCCAATTCCTTAAATAACGAACCATCTTTGTTTTCTTCAACTGTAATTTTCTAGGTTGAACTAAATTGAACTCAACTCGATTAAATTATAAAGTAACTCTATTAGATTGAATTAAATTGAACTCAACTCAATTAAATTATAAAGTAACTAAATAGAGTTTAACTAAATGAAACTCAACTCAATTAGTTTTCAATTAAGATAACAGGGTCTAAAATCTTATGATTTTATATCTTTTATCATTTTTCTTTTTATGTTTTTCTTAGTTCATCTTCTTCATAATTAATGATATTGTCAATATAAAAATATAAAAATTATATTAAATTTCATATTCTTTTTCATACTCTACAAATAAAGATCATACATTTATATAAGTGTTTTCAATCAATTTTTCTCATTACTTGCATTAGGTATCCAACATAGTGTCCTAGCTCTTTTCAACCAGCAAATGCCTTATTTCGATCGTACAAAGACAATTATATTGTTCGGTCCCAACAAGTCATCGGAAGATACAAATTATGAGAGAATGATTATATGTGACTTAATTACTATGAGAGAATGAGTATATGTGATCTAACATGTGCCTTTAGCTAATTAGTTATAGAGGTTTTTAAGTTTAACTTTACATTTTTCTTTTTGTAGTATTTCTATGGCTATATAATGTTATTCATTTAGTTTTAAAAGATCAATTAGAAAATAAGTTTAACTCTATATCGACTTCGTAGTATAATGTATTTCTGTGAAGTTTTGACTTAGCCAAGTGACACTGGTGCGATACTAAAGTCGGCATATGTTTTAGAGCTTTTAAAGGAAAAAATAAACCTAGGACGTCTTTTGCCCATACTATAACCTTGGGGTGGTCTTTGCAATTTCACCCCACAAACAGCATAGTATGCTTTAGATAATTCATTTTTTGGTCCAGAACTAGTCGAAAATTTAAAAACCAATCCGACCGTTAAACTTTGAGACCCCACTAGCCGTTACATTCCCAATCTCCATTTCCCGAGCCCTAATTCATTCATTTTCCCTCTTCATATTCATCATCATCACTCTCCAATTTCTCATCAATTCATCCAAATCTCAATTCAAAGTACAAGAAGAATCATTCAAAATCAATCAAAAGAAAAATAAATTGCAAATGGCTTCACGAACTGGAACTAAGGACATCATTACTCTTCGAGGATCTTCTGCCATCGTCAGTGAATTCTTTGGTACGCCCTCTCGATGTTTCGACTTCATCGTCTCCTCGTATCTGTTCATTTGGCTGTTTGAGTGATTTATATTTACTGAAACTGCTTTTGTTTGTTTTTTTGTGTGTCTTCCAGGGTATGCTGCCAACAGGTAAGGGTTTCAGTTGTTTATTTCCATTTCTGATTATGTGTGTGTAGACGGAGTATTGATTAGGGGAAGAAATTGAATCGGCAGTATTTTGTACAATCGTGCGGTTTATCCGGAGGAGAGTTTCGCGAGGGTTAAGAAGTATGGGCTCCCAATGTTGCTTACTCAAGATGAAGGGGTCAAATCCTTCATTTCAAACTTGACTTCTCAGCTTTCGGGTAATTTTATACGAATGTTTGGCTTCTTTCGGGTTCTTTTCTTTTTGTTTGAGTTGTGGCTTATGAGATTGTGTGGTTGTCTTAAAAGAGTGGCTAGAAGCTGGGAAGCTACAGAGGGTTGTTCTGGTTATCATGAGCAAAGCCACTGCTGAAGTTTTGGAGAGGTGGAATTTCAGGATTGAGACTGATAACGAGGTCGTTGAGACGGGGTAATGTTTACATCGAGTCATTGTCCTTGTACAAATTTATGTTCTTTGTGTTTATTGGGCTTGATTTGTGCTGTTGTTGTTCAGAGTTTCGAGGGAGAAAAGCGATAAGGAAATCATGAGGGAGATTCAGGCTATCATGAGGCAGATAGCTTCCAGCATTACATACTTGCCATGCCTTGATGAACCTTGTAAGAATCATATCAGCTCAAATGCTCAATTAAAGTAGTCTGAGACTGTTTGAAGCAATTTTGGTGTTTATTGATCTCAAATGGTGTGACTGGTAGGTGTGTTTGATGTTCTGGCATACACTGATACGGATTGTACTGTCCCTTTTACTTGGATTGAGAGTGACCCAAAGTTAATTGAGAATCCGCAGATGGTGAAGTTGCATTCTTTTGATACTAAGGTGTACTAAAGTTTGCTCTTTAGCTCTATTCTATGCATGCATATAGTATGATAGTAATGTCATGTGTTGGATGTTTCTTCAGGAAATCTTGACTCTTGTTTTGTTGTGGGTGCAGATTCACAAGGTTGACACCCTTGTCTCATACAAAAATGATGAATGGGACGACGAATAAACTGCTGCTACACCTTTAGATTCTGTAGAATCAATCATTTGATTCACATGTAGGTCTTGTGTAAACTGCTTAAAACAATGGTGAATCTGTGAATCATTGATTCACATTGTGTTTTGCTGACATCCTTCATTCTGTTGTGGGTTGTGAGTCTTGTAACTGCCAAAAATTTAATGAATGTTGTTTCTTTTGTGCTTCTTATATAAGACCAGTCTGATGATACATAACTGTTTTTGTTTAACTTTTCAGTGCACTTCTGTAGTTCAGTTTACCAACCTGGCCAAATTTGCAAACAGTATCTTCGTTGGGCGAATTTAAATCCAGAGAAATTTCCAAATAAGGCTTAGATATGTTTCATGGAAGGAATTCCTAAATTGTTGTTGCAATTCAAGGGCAAGATACCATTCTGTCTCCAAAACAGTCTCACAGGTGGTATGAGACTTGAGAACATTTGCGAGATGATATTCCACCAGTGCTAGGAATTAAGTAAATAACAGAATACCTAAAAGAATCTGGAATGCAGATAAACCAAATGAGAGAAGATCCCAAATCTCAATAATTTATAAACCATCCAACAACTATTCACAACAGACGGCTCCAAGTTCAGAACAAACATCTGCATAGCAGAGTAACTTCACTGTTATCAGATGAATAAAGAGCATTCGAGTTTAAGATGATACACAGATGATACAAGAGTCACAGATACTCAAGTGTGAATACGGTATGAAGGGGTAACACAGCACTTGAGCTACTGAACAAGACAATTCACAGCGGAGAACGTAAAAAACATTCCATCACGGCTGTGTTCCATTAAGACCACGATACATAGCTTCAGGGCAGAGTTCATCCAAACAGTCAGCATAACGATAACTGTTGTACTCCTGCAAACGAGTATAGCCACGGCGTGAGAGGAAGTCACGAAAATCATCCTCGGTGTAGAACGTTTTGTTCTCTGTGTGCAATGGCAAGTGACCATCCTGATCGTATTCGCACATTTTTATTGTCAGGCCTGTAAAAGAGGATGTCAATTTCAAGATACTGGGACAATGTTGTAAACCAAGATTGATGAATCCATTTAAACTTGACTGATCAAGCAACATCTGCAATAGTAAGCTCTTTAGAAGATGCGTAGTAGCACCGCACCTTTCCTGGAAACATAGGAAAGATTTTGCCTAATCAAAGATAAACTCTAATGATGATCTAATTACCGCATTTTTAAGCAAGGCAAAGTTTATCTCTTCCATTTAAAAGATAGACATACTCTTACATTGGCAATGACTCCATTTTGATAAATGAGCAAGTGTAAATAACTCCATTTTGATAAATGAGCAAGTCCTGCCTTTGTTCGACAGCTAAGATTAACCATTGGCAATGACTATGGAGTACAAGATGCATGTACCGAGTTCAAACCCCTCAGGGGCAAGTTGTCACAGGTTTGGTTTTGGAAATTCAGGTAGTGAAATAAGTAGGATACAGTAAATAAAGATATTGCACATTTATTGTTGTAGGGCGCCGGGAAATGGATGCTCAGCTCAATCAACCTTTTAATAATCCCATAAACTAATATCAAAAGCACCAAGAGTCTTGTATTCTCAACACACATAAATTGTGGTTAATCATTAAGTGATTGGTAAGGGCTCGATTATGCACAAACATACCTGTGTCGATGTGAAGAGTATAATTTCCCAAAGGCATATCTCTGTCAATTGTGCGAACAACATTAAATTCATCTTCCAACCAAAATGCACGTTTCGTCCTCAGCCCGAAAGCAGATCTGATTGTTTCCTTGATGGCTTTGTGGTTACCATCTATGCCTACCCTCTTTATGTAATCCCCCAGTTTCACCGTTATCACCCTTCCATCATATGTGTTTCCTTGTTCACCTGTAAAAGAACAAATCAATTACTTATACTCAATAGAGATCAACACTGAAAATGAAATCACTTACCATCCATTTCTATAGCCAAAATGATCATTTTGCTAAAAGTGGTAGGGTTCGACTGAATTGTGTTTTGAATAGAAGATTACTATCTAAGTTTTTGTAATAGGTAAAGTACTTTAAAGTCGAAACATCCTCATATTACATAAACACGCATCAATGTACGCAAAAGTAAATTATATCAAGGTATCATACGGTCATACACATCTGATACACAAAATTTAGTTACTTTTTTGCCTCCACTTACCAAGAGACTCTTTCATACCATGCAAAGTTAAGGTTATTTGATTGCCAAATGACCTTTACACGTGTCCAACTCAGACTTTGCTCATGTAAGTATGCAAAATGTGCAACCGAAGTTCCAAAGTTTGCATACTAACAGAGAGACCCAGCAGTAAATCAAATAACTAGAATTTGCAAGAGAAGCTCCGGTGGAAAATTGCAAAGGTATATTCTCAATTCTCCAATTATATACTTTTGTGCCCATCTGGCATTTATTTGATAGAAGTGTTGATGTAAGTTTCTTAATATGCATGGTTCCTGGTCACACTTCCGCAAGTGTCACATCATGTACGTGGTTCCTGCAATTTAAAGTTTTCGAACTCACATTGCTCAAGTAACAGGTAAACAAATCCCCTGAAATTCATAATGTGACTGAGAGACACTACTGTACATCGAATAACTAATAATTTTGCAAGAAAAGCTCTGATGGTGTATTCTACAGTATTACATTCTCTAATAATCTACTTTCTATGTTCATTAGCATTCCTTTCTTAAACCGTGTTTAACTAAGTTTCTAAATGTAGGATGTTTCAACTTTTGAGTAATTTGCCTACAAAAACAACTGGCATAGCAAATTTCCTCCTTTTAAAGGACAATTCAATTGTATCACATTTTGGGAAAATGCACATTTGCCAAAATGTGCTAGTGTTTAACTGAATTGTCCTTTGAATAGGGGGACTTACTATCTGAGTTTGGTAACGCAATGATCCTCTCAAATTTAAAAACTTACATGAACAGCTTTTAAAGAATGAACACCAATAGACACAAATTATATTAGAGAATTCCATATGACACGCCAACAGGCCTGCTCTATCAGCAAAGTCCAGGAATTTGATTGCCAAGTTAAATGTTCAAGTAGGAGGTTCTTGACATTTACATATCACCAACTCCGACTGTGCTCATGTAATTTATTATAGTCACAATTTGCTGAGAAATTTAAGTGCTTGATTGATTTTTCACATTCAGCACACAATGTGGACTTACCAGTTCCAGGAGTCTCCCTCCAGTTCCATGGAGAAGCTCCACCTGCTGCAACAGCATCAGCTGCAGTAATGGCAAGAGGATGCCCGTCATGGTCCACGGGCCTTTCCAAATTGAGAGTCGACCTTCCATTATCTGTACATCCAAAAAGTTAGCAAAAAGAACTTTATGCATATGGTAACCATACAGGTCACAGAATTTGCAAAAGAGCACCAAATAGTGTTGAAAAGCAGAAAATATATAGAAAAAATGATGTAGAAGTACTAATTCGACAGTAATCCAGCAATTACGAAAACCCAAATTCTCAAAAGTAGCACCAAGTATTATTTCTCTATGACACATAATGTGATCTTAGTTTCTCACTCTTTCTTCATTTTTCTGGATTGATACATGTCCAGTTTCCGCAAAAAGATAGCAGTAGTAATTAATTAGTCCCATAAAACTACATTGACTCAGAGTAACAAATGTTTCTTTTAGCTCGTAAGTTCAATAACACATTACACAACACAACATACAAGCTGCTGCTGGCCTGGTGCTAGGACTTATCAGAATGGCAATTATAAATTACAGGATCATGAGAGAAATCTTCACTGGTACCTACCTTCCACAGGTCCAAAAGTAAGGCTCACGTCATCAATACCTGCCCAGTTCAACTAAAAGTTAGATGGTGCTCTTATATGGAAAGAAATACATAGGACAACCATTTGAAATATATAGGTAAAAAAGAAAGTAGCACATTCGAACAAATAATCTAAATGAGCTTCATGGACTGTGCAACTAAAATATTATTCAAATCGTTTTCACCATAACTACATGTCAAACAACTCACTTGAAAAAGGAGTTTCATAACTTTTTCCATTATTCACATGAACTAATGTACATGAAACTGCCAGCGGTAAATAAATGAGTATTAACATAAGATAAATAATATGCGTGATTCCTGCTACCGACTTCAACCTGATTTCCCTGGCAGATTAGTATTTGAGTTGCACAGCAATGAGTGTACAAATGTCTTGGTTCATTCGGAGAAAAGTGGAACATAAATCCATAGCAACTTTAGAAATTAACACGACACAGATAGAATAAGCAAATCCAGGACCAATGAATAACTTCTCCTCATTTCTCGCTAACAGGATAGAACCAAAACACGTGTTCGCATAGACATTGGCATACGCATTTGGTTTCAGACATCCCATTCAGAAACCATGATCAAACCCCAAACCCCATATGAGAGCCACGCATACAATCGATCAATCATTTTACAACTAGCCCCAACATAACAAGGAAATCCATCCTCTTCCATCACAATAACGAAACCAAACAATCATTCATGACAAGGAAATCCTGCTTAAGTTAATAAAAACTGAACAAACCCTACTCCACATTCTTTCGCCTCGAGCATAGTTAAACTAATATACCATCACAAACCATCCCAAACAAGGTCAAACAGCTCATATCAATCAACTCAAACAAAATACAATTCCAAGAACTTGATAAAAATCAGACCTTTATCAGAAAACTGCATAAATGAATCAACCTTCAAACCACCACCACCAATGCTACTTCCAGCAGGTGCAACCACAGGCCCATTCATACTCCTCTCCTTCAAAATCTCCTCAATTTCCTTATAATAACCCATCTTAGCTGACCCATTAACATTCCCATCAGGTTGATCATGGTAATTCTGCTTCACTTTCTTGAACTCCTTCAGCAAATTCCTCCACTTGTCAGTGCACATAGTCGCCGATCGGTCGAAGCCCTTGTCCCTCATCTTCATGGATATGTTTTCCCACAAATGCTTGTTGGATTTGGAGGTGTTGAAAACTGAATCTAACTCTCTCCGGAAAGCAATTAGGGCCCTAGTTTCTTCCTGGACCCATGTCTCGGCCCGTTTCTTGGGCCCCGAGGAGGTGGAAGATGGGTTGGACGGAATTGGAGTGGTGCACATGTCGTCTCCGCCGCTGTTGCTGGCGGCGGCGGCGACGCCGTCAGGGAGGTGGACGATCATTTTCGCAGGTGGTTTTGTCACCTGAGCTGATTCTATTCAACAAGGTGGTTTTGGGGATTTTCTTTCTTAATTGGAGATGATGACTCACTTGACTGACTTTGTATTTGCATACGTGTCACTTTTTCGGTTTTATATTTTTATTATTAAACGAGCAGGTACCGTTACAGGAATCCATCTAGTCACGCTACAAACGAAACATATTTAACTTGTGATTTTTAAGAAAATATATAATATGTGGTTAAGAATAAGTTTGAGATAGAAAATTACATGCGGATCCAATAATTTATGGTTGAAAATGAATTGTAATGTAATGTTATTGCAAAAAATGAAAAAATGTATCGTGATTAACGGAACGCCCAAAACGAAAATATGTTTCGTTTCAAATAGGACGAAGTGAGTAATAGATTGAACATGAATACCGATATCATCTTTTATTAAGACCATATGCGTTTGGCATAATGTTTGCAACTATGGAGCATATAACAAGCATTAATCATTTTTTACAACTGCGTATTTAAATTGGGTTTTGTTAGTTTAGTATGAAATCGTAGCATAAATTTGTCTTAGGTACGAGTTTATTTTCGTAAACGCAAAGCCATACGAAATTATCGCGCAGAGGTACGAAAACAGAAACAACCCATTTGGTGGTCCAAAATGTTATTTGCAAATAGGTCCCTTCCCCTACTAAACTACTTTTCAGTCCACCAATAGTATTATACTTTATACATTTTATCATTTTTCTTGTTCAAAACTATTTCTTATATTTAAAACAAACTTAAAAATACAAAATAGATAACTAATTAATAAAACTAGACCACCTAATAAAATTAAATAATTTTTAAAGACACCTTATAATATTTTTTTTATTTTTAAAGATATTTTTTATAATAATAGTAAAACTATCATTTTTAATTTGTATGATTTATATATTTTTACATATATGGACTAAATTACTAAAAGAAGACCACTTGGTCCATTTTACTTAATGGTGCATGTTTATTTAATGGTCTATTTTTAGACCATTAATTAATAGTACTAAAACACTTATCAAATTAAATAATTTAATTAAAATAGTATTTAATGGGTTTATTTTGGGGCTACTTTGTAATTACTTTGTGTAGCTTTGGATGTCTTTAGCTATTTCAAGAGTTGTTGTATCTCATGACAATGTGGCATTTTCGGTTCGTACCTAAGGTAAAAAAGTGAACGTTTTCATACCTGAGGACGAAACACCCTATTTGAATTGAGTTATAATTCAACTCTTTTAATTTCAATTATTTTCTGTAGTAATGACAAGACTCTGTTCATACAATAGACAAATTAAATAGAAAATCAGAAGGTAAGAAAATGAATAATTAAAATACATATATGAAATCTTTGTGTATGAGAAGTGTAAGTATTAAGGGCTTAGTATGGTGTGGACTAATAATGTACATTGGTTGTTAAAATTGCCACATGAGATAAAATCATTGTGTAAAAGTGCAAGTATTAATACTATAATTATTTTTGGAGTTTTAAGGGTGTTTTTGGGTTTTTTATTTTGACATTTAAAGATATAAGGGCGTGTTTGGATGGGGATTTGAATATCCCCCATTTGGCTCGATGAACAGTGATTTGGCCTAAAATACACTTAAAATACTCCACTCAAATGTCCATTCAAATACAATTTTCATCAAAATCCATCCAAATGCCGACTCAAATGTCCATCCAAACAGCCACTAAGAGTTCTTTAACAGTAATAAATCTTACATTTCAAACAGACCATTAAATGTATTTTAACCCCAGTCCGGAGATATTACACTTTTAAAACACAAACACGAAATTGCAACCAACCTGTTCAAAATGCTCGATCATCCTTTTAAAGATTTAGTTAATCTCAGTACCACATCGCAATGTACTATCGTCAGTACTCCATCTAAAACTGAACAAGTGTCAAAATCTAAGCATTTTAATTAATGTGTTAACAATTTTCTAAATATAAATTTATATAATTACAAAAATTACACCTCCCAAATGATCTCTTTCCATTTTAACACCAAATTTAATTTTCTTCTCCAGAATCACCATCACCTTCACTTCTTCTTCTTTAATTATCACCACCACTACAAGCCACCGCCAATCACTGGAGCTCCTACGAACCAATTCATACAAGTACACCACCATTGACTTTTTTTTTTCATTTGACCGGAGCTCCGATCAGCTGCTGCTATGGAGCTCGAGAGCTTCCATGGATGCCATGCCATGGAAGATGACTGGTGGTCGGAGCTCCGGTTAAATTTAAAAAAAGTTAACTTTTTTTATGAAATTTACAATTAGTGTATTTGTGAATTATTTGATAATGGGGGTTGATTTGATATTATTTTTGGATATATTTGTTAAATTTAAAATATCAAGGATGTTAAATAATTTAGCCTTATAATATATTTTATTATATTGTGAACCATTACGATATTATTATGTAACAGTACGATATCTCATTGCATTAATAATTAATTAACGGATGAAATTGAATTAAAATTTAATTCAATAGCTATAACAATTGTATCATTGTTTGTATAATGTGACAAAACTATTCGTAACTATGCCATCTCCAAACACACCAAAAACCACCCTACCAACATATACAAAAGTGTACCAAAAGATATCTTTTTCTCCCAACGGAGAAACGAGGCGGCAACATACAGAAGGGCTGGCAAAGAAAGTGCAAGCTGAATACCGCTTCTTCTCCACTCTGCTTCCGGCATAGACCCAGTCTTCACTACGGCTGTTCAATTCTCAGGTAGATAAGCCTACTCTTGCGACTTAAATCCGTTTCAGGTGTTATTGAGAAAGCCACATACTTGAATCCGGTCACTCCTCGAGTGGAATGATATCGGATAATACACTTTGCCTTCTTTTTCCCCCTTTTTGGATTGATTCGTGTAGTATGTGAATTGGATTGGCTCAGTTCTACATTGGTAAGGGACTGAAGGGGTGAGGACTTGTATGTAGCTTTGCTTGGGATGGCAGAATCCAACTGATTGTTTAGTATAGAGAAAAGAAAGGAAAAAAATAGCTGATGAATAGGGTGTGTAAGAAACAAGTGATGGGTTTGGTGTTCTTAAGTTATTTGATTGGTTTTGATGTTGTTTGATTTTTTTTAGTTTGTGAGTTTAAAAAATTTTTTTTTAAAAAGAAAAAGTAAAGAGTAGGGTAGAAAGAGAAGTAAGAGAAAAAATTGAGACAGCCGGCAAACTTAAGTAGTTTTGTTTGCATATTGTGTCTCTGCCAAACTTAGAATTCTTAAGGGCTATGAATGAAGAAATAGTTTGCCTCTTTGACAGTTCTTGGATATAGTTCAATGAGGCCCTTACTTATAATTCTTAGGATTGAGTTTTGAGTCAAGGGCAGACAATCGGTGGAGGTCACTTGTTTAGAGTGTTTGTTTTACTTTTTATGAAAGGTGCGTGCCTAATAGTTCTTACCATCTTGTATCTCCCACTGGATGAGATATAGCCTAACTTCTCACATTGTTTCTGTTTCTAGGACTTTGAAGACTCCAACCATTTGTTCTAGCCGGTAGCTGAATTATGACCAATGCTTGTGTTGCTAAATTCACTGGCATACATAAAGGAGCATTGTCACTTCGCACAAGAAGAAAAGTTCATGTAACTTTTAACAGAATATTTTCAACATCGGCTACACCGTTTCCCTTCTCATCCACAACCTTAATTCATCCTCCTTTTGCAATAAATCCAAATTGGTCTGATGCTCCACAGCGCTCTGATGAATGGTTTGCACTTCGTAAGGACAGGCTAACAACTAGTTCCTTCGGCACTGCCCTAGGGTTATGGAAAGGGAACCGCAGGTACGAACTTTGGTTCGAAAAAGTATTTGCACCACAAATAGACTTAAAGAATGACGCAATGGAGTGGGGAACGCTGAATGAAGCTGCTGCTATTGAGCGTTACAAAACTATCACAGGCCGTGATGTGGGTTCTCTAGGTTTTGCAATTCACGCAAAGGAACAATATGATTGGGTCGGAGCTTCTCCAGATGGATTGCTTGGATGCATTCCCAATGGTGGAATTCTTGAAGTTAAGTGTCCTTTCAATAGAGGAAAGCCAGAAGCAGGATTGCCATGGTCAACTATACCATTTTATTACATGCCTCAGGTGCAAGGTCAAATGGAGATAATGGATAGAGATTGGGTGGATTTGTATTGTTGGACTCCAAATGGGAGCACGATATTTCGTGTGAACAGAGACCCTAGTTACTGGGAGTTCATTCATGGGGTTTTGCGAGAGTTTTGGTGGGAGAATGTTGTTCCAGCTAAAAATGCAGTTCTGTTGGGAGATAAGGACAAAGCCATGTCGTTCAAACCAACATCAACACACAAACAGACGGGGCTTGTTATAGCCAAAAGCATTCAGTTGGCTGATGATGCAAAGTTGCTTTGCAGGGAAAGTGCTGGCCGTGTGGAAATCATTCGGTAATGCGCTCTTATTCATAAACACTTGGTGCTTTGGATCTATAGCGTTTACCTTCTTGCTATTCAATTGTGATTCTGTAGTTCTTTGTTGCATGTTCATTGATTATTATGGCTATGTGTCAATGCATTTTTATTTTCATGTGTTGTTTATTTAAGTCCAGCCAACCTTGTTATCTCTGAATGTATCCGTCTTATCCTTTTAAATCTTGATACTGGATGTTATTGAAAGTTAAAGGCTTAGACTGTTTTCTCTTTGAATGGGAGTTTGATTTTGGCCAAAAATGGATCATACACCATCTGTTGTCACATCTTTGTATAATGTTTTCCAATTTAAATTGCATGGGCGCACTTATCAACACCTGTGAAAACGCAGAAAGTGCATGACATCTTCTGATTTGGCATGTAAGGCCCTTTGCAATCATTAAAGGTGTGCCACATTTCCTTTGCCGGGATAATTTGCACAGGGTCGGGTAGGGGTGTGTTTGGCACCAAGATGAGAGGGCCTTCTGCACTGAGTCTGAAAACTAGTGGTCCTCTCATCTCGTTCTGGTTCCCAAACACGGGGTTTACGTTGGAGTTTGTTGTAAAACACAAGAATTTATTGCAATGAACTGGCCATTCTAATTTTTCAAAAAAACTAAAAGCTTTGGTGGATAGATCCGTCTTTTTCCTTGTTGACTGTGGAATTAAAAATTGGTGTGCAATAGTGGGTGAGCTAAAAAGCAACTATACAACTTATTTTTTACCATTTTAAACAATGGACGGGAGTGGCTTTCTCGTGACCTAAAATAAGCAATAGAGCCAAATCCACAGTGATCATTGATAACATTTGGAAAAACAACCAAATTGTTACAACCACCAAAGCAAATTCTTTCAACCCCTTTTTCAATCGGGCATCATAGAGCCAAAAAAAAAAAACCGAATAACCCGAGAAGGGGAGAAACGACAGAGGGAGAAATGGACTTGTACAACAGCTCTAATGGGATGTCATGGGCCGATCAATGGGATCCCGAGTCTCTCCCCCCACCTTCCACAGAGAAGGAGAAAAAAGGGAAAGGTGCTGATTCAATCAAGAAAAAGCTTTTGGGACTTAAGTGGATAAAGAGCCTCAGCAAGAAATCTCAGAATAACCCACAGAAGGACTAGATTTAATAGGAATGAGATTGTCCGATTTTATCCCTGGTTGTATGTTCATTGCGTATCTGTGCGTTCTATTACATTTTAATACTGAACAGCTTGACTTGTGCAACAGCCTGCTGGTTAAGTTGTGAATGTTGTATTTCTTTAAATGCATAATGCCATCATCTTTGGTTTCATGAGATTTTAGGATCTTGTTGCCTCTGCCATGGCATAACTTGATTAGATTAATGGCATATTTCATGTGTTTTAGCTTTATGTAATTTCTTTTCGTGGATGATAATCAAGTATGGATGTTCCTAGCTAAATCATTGAGATTGGTGCAGTGGCTTTGTTTTTACGTTTTTCGTCTTTATATTGTTTTTCAGTTCCCATATTATTCAAGGCGAGTGGTTCACGATAGTAGGCATATACTCTGCACATGCATAAAATTAATTCAATTTATGAAAACACAGTTGCCCCAGTATCCAAGTGATTCCTACTACTTATGACATTTTATAATAAAAATTTCAAGCCTGATAATCTAAATATTACAGCTTGCTATTAGTCTTTCGTTCGAGTCTAAAACATTCTTCATCTGTTTCTTCCAATTCTGAGTCCAGCTATTTGCTTTCTCTCAAGTCTCGTTTCACACTAAACATTATGACCGTTTTCCTCCTTTCTCTAGAATATCAAATTCTTTCAAGTCAATACAGATTTGCTGGTTCTTGTGTTTGAAGTCAACCAGGTTTTCTAGTTCTAATATCAAATTATCCCCCCCCCCCCCTTCCCTATGCCTGAACGTTTCACTCTGTTTCTGCCTTCAATACTGTTGTTTAGATTGGCTGGTTGGGTGGTTTTCTTTCATTTTTTATTTTTTATTGTAAAATTGGTTCAGTTTTGTTATTCTAATTGAAAGATTATGGATTGGCTCAAGTGGTTAAACCTCTGAAATGTATGGTATTTGAGTTCAAGCAATGAATTTCATCATGTTGAATTTGTTTGCGTTGATTGCTTTGTGGTGTTTTTATTTGTATAAAGGGGGATTCATCATTGCAAGTTAATTTATCTTTTGGAGTTTGGTTTATACCGAAGTTTGTTTTCTTTTTGTACTGTAGTTTTTGTGGTGCTGGGAGAGTAACGTTTTGAAGATGGGGGTCACCCTATTGGGGCTGAATGGCAACACTATATTATTTCTGAACCTGCAAACCCATACTTCCAAATAAATTGGATATTGTGTGGGTTTATATAAGTCAACCAGCAACAGCAGAAACTGCAAGTATTATAATTATACCCGTCTGTAATCTGATGCAGGTCCGATTCTTCAACCACCAAACCGGAGGAGGAAATTGCACTGACAATTGAGCATGAAGAGATGGTTCTACCCTTTACGTTACTAGAAGGATGAATCCAGGGTAACGTAGGTTGAGTTGAGATGAAGGATAAAAACAGTAGCCTCCCCTTGAACAACTTCCGGGATGATTGAACCATGTATCTCTATTGTTATCCTGTGGTCTACTTCTAGATTATCATATGCTAGATTTAGTACTATGGGCTTTCGGGAAAAACCCGAAAAAAGATCCTACGTTATGGAAAAGGTACTTAATTTTGTGATCGTTCGATTTTGGAACTTTAAGTTGATGTAATGTTACAATTCGGTATTTTCAAGTGACACGTGGCAGCTTAATTGAGCGACACGTGTCTTTTGTAAATTTTGAAAGTTATGTTGTGTTCTCTGAAATTTACTGAACTGAAGTAGGGTATAAATTATAACTAAGCCGAACTGAACTGAATTCCATTATTTTGTATAACTATGAATTACCCATATTATCAAAATTACCCATTAAACCCACTAATTATTCCATTATGCATTAACCTCATCAAGTATTTTATGATTAATAATAATAATAATAACAACAACACAAAGTCTTACAAGAAACGGTCATTAGTTAATTTAACTAGAAACATGATCATTTTGCAATTTGTCAATTAACATTTATTTTTCGCAGTTCCTATTGCGGGTCCGAGTCAATATCGTTTTTCGCGGATTCTCACTCAGGTGCTCTCGCGGTTTGATATCATAGCTTTTTGAGTTGAGATTATAGGGATTTCGTCTGAAATTACATCATACTGTTTTAGTTGAAATCATAGTGTTTTGTTTGATATCATAGTTTTTTAGTCTGAGATTATAGTTTTTTTTTATATAATAGCGCTTTTAATTGAGACCATAGTTTGTTTTAGTTGATAACATAGTGTTATTTTAGTTGAGATCATATTGTGATTTTAATTGATATTATAGTTTTTTGAGTGATAACATAATTCTTTAGTCTAAGATCATAGTATTTTATGTTGACATCATACTATTTTTAGTTGAGATCATAGTCTGTTTTAGTCTGATAACATAATGTTCTTTTAGTTGAGATCTTAGTGTTTCGTTTGATATCGTAGTCGTTTGAGTTGATATCATAGTTTGTTTTTTTTAGTTTGATATCATAGTCGTTTGAGTTGATATCATTGGCTATTTTAGTTTATAACATATTGTGTTTTTAGTTGAGATCATAATGTGATTTTAGTTGATGTCATAGTTTTTTAAATTGATAACATAATTCTTTAGTCTAAGATCATAGTTTTTTTTTGTTGACATCATACTGTTTTATTTGAGATCATAGTATGTTTTAGTCTGATAACATAGTGTGTTTTTAGTTGAGATCATAATGTTTGGTTTGATATATATAACAGTCGTTTGAGTTGATATCATATTATTTTAGAGTGAGATCATAGTGTTCTTAGTTGAAATTATAATGTTTGGTTTAGTATCATATATCACTCAAACATATAAAATCATGTAAAAAATAAAATTTTACTCAAGATGGAACATGTATCATTCAATTATATGTTATACTACTATACATACACTGCAAAAAGAAAACGCAATCAACTTCATGTCATCATCTCTTTTATTCAACATTTGGATTTGACTAAACATACATTTATCTTCTTCGTCAATACTCTTGCCTCGCTTCCTCTATCTTTTCATCAACTTTTTTGCCGTATAACTTACTCAACACATTAAATATAGTTCTGAATTTGTTACTTGAATAATTTCTCATCATCATTCTCCTCTTAAGTTGAAGGATTTTGTAACCTTGTGCATCAAAAAACAACATTAATGAGCAATTATTTCATAACATAATAGATATTGTTGAGATCATATGACATACTTGTGAGAAGATAATACATATATGTAACAACATATAAAATATAGTAAAACACTAAGATTATACATAATATTGTCGAAAACAGAGCACAAAACGACTATAAGATTTTGAACAAAAACATATCACATATTTCATATGTAATATTCTTGAGAACATATATCAAATATGTGAAAGAATATATGAACGATGTATACCTTTTTTTTTTAGATTTGATTTGATATAAAACACCGTTAAATCCTTATTGAAGCATGATTATACTTTGTGAATGCATACGCATAAATAATATTAATGAACATTAACTTTAAAGCAAACATTTTAGATAATATTGAGAACATAGAATATATAGGTGATATGATAATACCTATGTGTGAGAACATAGAAAATACAGTAGAAAACAGAATGCAAAATAATGTTTAAAAAAATAGAGCACAAAATGATTGTCAGGTTTAAAATGAAAACATATCTATTATTCTTAGAAACATAGGTAATATTATTGAGAACATAACATATACATGAATGGACATAGAAATGTTTTTTTTTTCATGTCAGAGTTGATATATTACGTCGGATTTTATCCTTACATGCTTGTAAATGCATAAACAACAATAACATCAATGAGTTACAATCAAAATACGAAAATATAGATGAATATATCTAGATCTATAATTTTTCAAACTTGATTTTTCATATCTATATTGATTTGAGCTATTTTGTTATTCGAAATATGAATAGTATCCTACCAACTTTTCAGTTTAAGAATCATCAGGAGCAAACTTCTTAATTCACCCAATGGGTATACAAAAACAGTAGTATCTGAAAGAAAAACAAGTAAATAGAAGAATAATGTTACATAAACCAATAAACTTATTATGACAAACTCCCACATCAGTCGTATAGTCAGTCACAAAGTCACAGCCTAGAAGAACAAACAAATAGAAGAATAATGTTACAATGCAGTAAAAATATAATACAGCAGAAAGCATCAGTGTAAGGACTTGGTGCACTTTGGTTGTCCAAATAAACAGAACGAACAGAACATAGCCAGATACAGTCAAAATTGACCTGCACATCATAACCACCCCAAGAATCTTAGTCAGAATGACCAGCACCTCATGATCACACCAAGAATCTTACACGAGCAGTTCCAGCCATAAAACCAGCAAGTATACAACAGCTGCACCGCAAGCCAGCCAAAATCTTCAACAGTGGGCAATATCACATCTTTCTCTAATAGAGAATTCAGATTTTCTTTTTTTTCCTTTTTTTTCTTTCTGTTTTTATGTTTTTCTTCTTTATATATATAGTACATCATCATGGGCGATCTGAATGCCAAACTCCAGCCAGTGTTGCAAATCTTCACATCACATGGATCCACTAATGAAGTTGCCTGTCACAATCAAAACATAACAGCTCCAAAGAGAACGTCTCTACAAACCCTGTATCACTGACACACCTCCCACATCCAGAGCACCTGGGTATGCACATGGTACAGGCCCGGCAGACATCCCGACAACTTTTAGCTGGGCAGTCATAAACTAAACGGAACTTTTCACACATAGGACACATCTCAATATCCAGTGCACGATCATCATCAGATGGAAGATAGATATTTCCCCTGTGATAAAAATGCTGTTTGTGCTTATTTTTTAGCTGACCACGATCAACACCCAGTAAGAAATTCAATTCTTCAAAATGTTCGTGTGTCACACCAAAAATACCTCCAATTCTGAGATACTTGATACCAGAGACATCTTGATTACAATGGTACATCTTCAGGTTAGTTAATATGCCTTCTATAGTGATCCGTGTACATCCAGGCACGCACAACTACACACAATATAGCATAAATTAGAATCTTCAGCTCAGGTAACACACTCAAAATGCATACTTCTAATGATTATAGAATTGATTAAAAAATAGAAATTAAGATAGGTGTAATGCTTTACATGGTTATCTTTTACAACCATTATATATAAGATTAAGAATCTCTTAAGGAAGGAACATGAAGTACTAGAGTCCAGACCTATGTTTTGGTGGTAAAATTGGAGGGGGGAAATGCAATTTCCCCAAATTAATTAATAGCCAAGGATGGAACAGCCGAACATTCCAAGAAGATTAAGGGTCAAAAAATCAGTTCACTTCAGTTATGGGTCGAAAAATCAGTTCAGTTCAAATCCAAAGACTCCCAACAAGGCATATCACCTGGAGCCACATAAGAAACCACTTTCCCCACAACACAACACAACAATTTATCTGAGCTCAATAAATTTTCAAGTAAAAAAATACACATGGATGTTAACTGTTAAGTACCAAAATTGTTCTCAAGTGCAAGTTACCCAGCTTACCATTGTGCATAGTCCCAGGTTTACCAAGCACAGATTCCACACATTATGGAAAATAAAACAAAAAAGTTAACCTTGCATTAAAATGAAAAAAATTAAAATTATAGCTTTAGAATAGGATCCACTTTAGCGCTACTTTGCCCAACATAGATTTAGATCTAAATGGATCAATGTGGTACAAAACCATATGAATTTGGAGTGCCTTGCAGTCATTTCGATCCGGTTCAGTTTTTTTTGGAAACGAGTTGTCTATTGTCCAAGAGTTTGTTAAGAAATAACTTCCTTTTCTTTTTATATTACAACTTTAATGAACCAAGTATAAATAGTTTATTACAAGCCCCATGCGAAACTTGAGCAAAAAATTGTTCATTTTAAAATAGTTAAAAACAACAGAATCACACACAGTATTTGCCTATTTGAAAAAGGAAAGGTAAAAACCACAAATAGAAGGGACGAGTTATCTTTTACTTAGTGTTCTCCCATTTGTACCCTATAAGCTAAATTAGTAAACTATTTACTAATAATAATCAAAACATTTCTAGGATAGTCAAACTTACCTAGTTAGAATTATTAACTGCAGACAATTTAATCTCCCTCCCTCTCTCTCTCTCTCTCCCTCCTACTACTAAAAAAATACTATTTATGAAGTATAGGAAGCTAGCATATCACTATAATAAACTAATAAAATGTTTTAATAAAACTATTTAAAATAAAATAATAATTATCATATTACTATTATTATTAGATCAAAATGAATAATAAAACATGAAAAGAAGTGTAAATGAAAAAACTCAGCCAAAATCCCCATTCAGAAGCTGCTGTAGCATCTAAAGTCTAAACAGCGATAAAACACTGCTAGACATGGTCCAAATTCCACATATGGGAAGGTAGGCGTCTAAGGTAAAATATTCTGATCTAATGACATCTAAGAAGACTGTAGATGTATAATGCTAGGATAACAGCAGTCAGCAGAAAGAGGAAAAAAGTCTATAACACACTCATATAAACATGTCAGGGCTCCCAGGAACCAATAAATACTATCAAGGACAGGACAAGGTAATATAGATATCAACCAGAAATGCATACTCACCCTGTCACCCAAATTAAATTTGAAAATGTACTCTGTAAATAGTTAAACATGTACCATGTAAATAAATAAAAAGGAACCACTGACCTTATTTAATCGTGGATTACTTTCAAGCACACGCATGAGTCCATCATCAGTTACTTTAGCACACTCCACTAAGTTCAATGAATGCAGGTGACCTTGAGCCCGGTTGGTCAAGTGCACGAGAACTTCATCAGATATTTCACTGAGAGGCTCGTCGATGTGGATATTCTTCCACAACAAGGGATCACCTCGAACAGTGGAGCATAATGACCTACAGACCCTCTCAACGGACAAAAGTTCCTTCACTCCAAGATATCCCAGTGCATAGGTTAAAGCTTCATGTGGAGCTCCTTCAACATTTGAATCCTGCCCCACATCCAAAATTTGCTGGCAGGGGCAGCAACTAGTACTCGTATTTCCAAAGTCATGCTCCGCTCCCACTTCCAAAATTTGCTGATTAGGGCAGCTGCTAATACTCATATTTCCAAAGCCAAACAGAGTAGATGTGCACCCTGTATTACCCTCCTCCCGGCAAAACGTCCTCTTCACATTCAATTTATTCCCAGGCTGAACATTGGAGGAAAAAGACTGGGACTGGAATACTACACTCATTTTATTCTCAGACTGAGCGTTGGAGGAAAAAGACTGGGATACGACATTTGGTTCTTTATGTACCTGATAATTAATTGAAGGGGAGGCAGCGTACAAGTTCAGCGTATCATTAGTTTGAACAGAATTGAAATGGCTGTTATACTCAGCATGCAACTCATCAAGACACCAATGGAGATAACCCCAATCCCTGTTGAACTTGGGAAACATATCAAACGGATCGCTGGGCAAATCATAAATATCCTCCGATGTTGCTAATGGCAAATCCGGCGAGTGACCCTGATCAAGTTTTTCCTTCCCGCAACTGAAATTCCAATCATTAACTTCCCCTAAACACGCATACCTGGACCTCCTCCCCTCGTGAACACCCTCCACATACCCACCAGTATAAGACGTGATCACTGGCCGATGCGAATAGTTCAAGGCCATCTCAATATCTCTACAGTAGATCCTCTCTAACAAAAACAGAACTCAACCAAGGTAAAGAACGGAAAACTCCTCAGTATTTCGATCTCTTTTTTTTTTCAATTTTTTTTTCTCCTTTTTTTTTTTTCTTTTCAAAAACACTAGTGATACAACCTACAGATCAAACGAGTAAACCCTCTATTTTCAATGACAACTAAAACAACGCACCAAAAACTTCACCGGGTATTCCTCGTGAACAATCCTATGAACATACAGTAGTAGTATCTCCAGCTACCAATACCAAAAATCAAAAAAACTAATCTAAGCTTCCTTTATATACAATAAATAATCAAAAAATCTGAGCAGAAACCTACCTAAGGTTGGTTTCCAAAGAATCGTGTATAGTGAGTATCTATCAGTACAAAGAAAAAGCCTTACTACTATTCCTAATTCATCATCAACCTACAATAAACAGAACAAAATCAATCAGAACAAAATACTACTACGACAGAAGAAGATAAGAAACCTGATCTGGCTCTCCGAAATCCAAACCCTAGTTTGTTCGAATCGAATCGACTGAGAGATATTGATTGGAATTGGTGGTATTGTGTGAATGGATTTGGATCAAAAGTGATCTGGAAAAGGGTGAACAAAAGCTCAGAAATTTGGTGAAGGAAGATTGAAAATAGGGAAGAAATAACCAACCTATTGAAAACAAATTGCGTCAAAAGAAAAGGCTAAGTAATACAAGGCTGGAAAGGTATTTGACAGACACGTGTGGAATTAGGGAATGGTTACCAACAATTTTCGGGTACCTTCTTAACAATAACCCTCGGTAATTCGGATTAGTTGGACTCCAATTTGTGAGGTACTTATTCAATTTCACGTATTCCTTGAGTTTTACGTTAAACTTTTCGTAATTCCGAATATAAATTTTTTAAGAAATGAATAATAAAGTAGAAAGGATTTTGGTGGGAAAAAAAAATGAAAAGTAAAAGATATATTGTATAAAATAAGAAGAAAATACATTTTGCAAGGGTAGAAGAATGCAATCGTAACGGACTAAAATGGAATACGATAATATGAAGCTGACACTGAAGGTATTACCTTCCTTTTAGAGACTCCATGATAAGGTTCAAATTTATATTGTTTGTGGTTAGTGTCGTTCTAAGCCGTTCTCAGATTGAGTTATTAATTGTACTATTCAATTACGAATTTGTAGTTCAGTACTGTAAACTTATGAATTTGAATTTTAGTATTGATTCAGGCAATACGTATTAGTATATATTTTGTTCGAGTGAGTATCCAGATATGCAACGTGCTAACAATATAATAAAATAATGTATTAGTAGGTTTTAATGGATATTAAATGAATTCCCGCTTATTAGCGCCTTGACATTTTGTAATGGCGACTTCAATTTTCCAGACAAAATATTTTATGGTGGTAATTGATGTCGGGTTAGGTCACTTTGAAAATTTCGAGGTAGGTGCATACACATGAAAAATGATGCTCAATGTTTGGATGCTATGGATGTTTACAAATTTAAATTGCATCATGTGATCCATGTTTAAAGTGTATTTGTTATGTTTTTTTTAAACTGGAGATTCATAAATGGGGACAATCATTTAATTAAGTAAAACATACATACTTTATCAATTCCTACATTATACAGTTCTGATTTTTCTCGATGTACCAACATCAACTGATAATATAATTAAATTAATATTAAGATTCAAGCATATGATCGAGAATTAAATTTTGTATGTGTGTGTGTGAGAGATAGCATGTCATAACGTGTTAATGTGTCCTTTATTTATTTATTTTACCATAAATCATCGCCTACCAATGAAGTTTTTTTTTTAATTCTTATGTGGGCACCACTGCTGATATAAATTAACCTTGGAGTTTCTCCTGCAGATCAATTGGGAATTGATGATGACTATAGTTTGCAAACTAATTTTAATACACCTTTGACTGTATTTGTATGAACCAAGAACCAACATGGATACACTAGTACATAGTCCAATAACTTAGGAAGAAGCTTGAAATGCATGGTGGGAAGAAAGAAGCAGCAACTGGCTTACAAAGAACTTAACGGAGCAACAGATCTTTTGGCAAAAATAAAAAGTGGATACCATTTTGATTCCCATGAACAATATGGCTTTTTTGATTCACATCCGTCAAACTATGTTAAATTTACAACTAGTCTTTTGATTTGGTACTCATGTCCTCAGTGGCTATCTATGTATCTTAAAGAAGATTCAAACAATGTGATGTTGCGTAAGGTAACTATGCGCAATGGGACATGGCATGTATTTTGATTAAGTCTTTATAATATATTTAGTCAAGAAGAAATAGAGTCACCAACAACAAGTGGATGATCGAGTATCAATGAACGGTGGTCACCGGTTGGTTGATAACACACATATTATACGATACATATGCGACATATGCATAGATTTTCAACAAATAAATTCGACAATTCCTCTACGCGTGTTAGTTTGAACTTTGAAGGCATCCCACCTAGCAGTCAGCTCACCTTATTTGTTGATACTTCATGAACACGTGATATCAATTGTTCTTATTAGTGAGTGAGTGCATTAGATTATAAATATATTGCAATTGAAATGTGTAAATAAACTCAAAATAATCTTCATTAAAATTTGAACACATGACATATAATAAGTTAAACTCCCTAGTTAGCTTGCTACAATTATTTTAGATTTTCACTATTTACTCTTCAATTATAATGCATTCATAATTAATATATATTAGAATAATTAATTAATCACATATCTTCGATGACATATAATAAGTTAAACTCCCTAATTAGCTTTGCTCACAATTATTTAGATTTTCAATATTTACTCTTCAATTATAATGCATCCATAATTAATATATTAGAATAATTAATTAATCACAAATCTTCGATGATATCAAATAAGAGAATTTTGATATTATTTCTCTCTCATTATTCTTTTACCTACATAAAAGATAATTTTAAAGCGGTTGTTTGTATAGCTGTTAAAATTCAATTTTAATCGAGTTATCATTTATATCATGCTTGTTAGGTGATTTAGTCACGTTAAAAGATACCCATTTTATTATCAGCAACTATTCATTTCAATTAATTTTTATCTTTCCTCATAATCCTATAATGGTCAAAATTCGCTGTTTCATCAAGACTGACAAATTGATCCATCAAGTCCACGACCCAATCCGCAGTCTTTAAATGAGTCCATCTCAACCTCACGCACAGGTTGGGCTCCAAGAGGCCGCCGAACCAAGCCACCCAGTGACCCGTCACACAACCAAAAGGCTTGCATACCGACTAACTCATTTGACCTCCCAACTTCCTAGCGGGTCGACAAGCTAGCCAACACATTTGGTGAGTCTGACATACATGCGAGCCAACCTTACTTGACTAACTCGCCCAGTATGCCAGAAACGAACTCAACCGACTTGAGACTCGTCCAACCCAATCCGCAAGACTAACTATGTTAGCCTAACGAATTGACCAACCCACGTTGCTTGACTAACTCATCCAGTCAATAAGCAATCGACTAGACTTAGTCAGCCCACGAAGCCACTCCTGACCCGAAATATAAGAGAAGTGGGTACGGACACTAACGGTTGGATGATCTATGTAGGAAGGCAGGCGGAAAGAGAAAGAATCATCTCATTCGGACTACAAAAAACCCTAGCTATCAATCGAACGCCTCTCCCTCAGCACTCTATCAATAAGTCAGACGATCAAGCTCTCAGGTTGTCAGTCAGACGTTGCATGTCAGACATTGTCGGCTAGACGTTGTTGGTCGGATGATTAAGCTTCACCTTCCGCCATCCTACCCTTGCTGACGATCACTAGTTAGCTTCATTTCACACGGTCAGCTAACACACTGTCGGTAACCATTCAATCCGTGCCGAACCGTCAACAGGATAAGTCGACGTCCATCTCCCCCATTGTCACTTTGCTTATTCTTTGTTTCATTATTGACTTGAGCGTCGGAGTCCCTACCACCGACATCACACCGGTGTCGCCTTGATATCTTACGTCTCTAGGTTTGTTACTTGTTGCCTTGCAGGTCGTCGGTGCCCCCCAAATCATCGACCTAGATTCAATTATAGATTATGAGCGTTTACAAATCCTACCTACTATTTTATCCCACTTTATCTTTTACATTATAACAATATCAAAACAATCAAATAACAACACAACTAATCAAATAATATCTTAAAAACTCTTACTCTCCACATACTACAATTATATAAACCTACACAACTTTATATATTTTTTTCAAAATGAATGATAATTCAGTCACTACTTGCGATTAAATTAAAAAGATAAAATTTATTTTAATTTTAATCGTTTATTAAGTAATCAACTCTACCCAAAAAAAAATAAAAATGCAATCAATTCCCTTCCCAATCCCATAATAACTAGAGCACCTAAATTGAACAAGTAATTTGAAATTTGCATTTCAAACACAGTCCTCCAAATTAGTTGAATTTTCAAAACCACTTCTAAAAAAGTCCGCCCTCTATTTCATTTCCCTCCCATTTGCTCATCCCTACTCACTCACATAGTGAAATCCAAGCTCGATTTCAATCAATTTCACTAAGAAATGGAATCGGAAGGAAAGAGAAGAGAGAGAAAGAGTATGTTAGCTATCGCCGGAGCCGCCGCTATCGTTGCCGTTGCGGCCAACTTCGCAATCTCCGCGCTAACGAACCATCTGAAGAAAAGCAAGAGGAAAGGTATATACGTTCATCACTATCGATTATTTCTGTATTCGTAAGTTGATTGATCGTAAACAATGGACTATACATATGAATTTTTGCTGTTTCCGTACAATTAGTTGTTTGCTGGTAAGTAGTTATTGCTAATTCATCGTGATAATGTGGAGTTGATAGAATTTATTTCATACAAGTGAAGTCGGACTCGGAATGACGGTTTGTGTAGTGGTGACTGCTTGACTGGTGAAGTGCGTGTTGGATTTTGCTAATGTTAGTTGCTTGTGGAGATTCAAAATCTAAATATAGCTGATAGCTCATTGACTTTTGTTCATCCTGCATTAGAGTACTTTCTCTAGTTCGTTTGTTAGAATTGTTTTCATATAAGCGAAGTCGAAATGATGGTTTGTGCAGTGGTGACTGTTGGAGTGATTTTGGATTTTGCTAATGTTAGTTGCATGTGGAGGTTAAAAACCTAAATAGCTCATTGACATTTGGTATCCTGCATTAGAGTGCTTCACTAGCTTGTTTGTTTGAATTTGTTGCATAGTGAATTTGGAATCATGGTTTGTGCAGTGCAGTAGTCTGGTGGAGTGGTTTGGATTTATTTATGTTAGTTGCTCCTGGCGATTCAAATATTAAATAGCTCATGGACTTTTGGTATCCTGCATTGGAGTGCTTCTCTAGCTCGTTTGTACATTGTTATTAGAACCTTGCCAGTTGTTAGTATTACATACATGAGTAAGCTGAGATAATTGTTATAGCAATTGAAATTGACATATAGTAATTGCTTTTGGAATTTCAGTAGTCCCGGGATCAAATGTGCGGACAAATTTATCTGCATCTGAAATATTAAAGCTGGCAGACCATATTGTTGCACGATCAAAGAAGGTCTATGATGCTGTTGCTTCGGTTCCACTTGACAAGGTACAGTGCATTCTTCATTAATACCAGATCAATATGACCACTTCCCAGTTGCTATGCATAGACGGCTTGTTTTTCCCCAATGTCTTAGCAGTTGGTTATCATCATCAATCACAAGACTCATTTCATCGATATTAATAAAAGGGAGAATATCGGTTTCAATTAATCTATCAGTATAAAGTCATCCTCACGAGTAGCATGTTACATTGTTGTCGTAAGGTTATAGGACTTATTTGGCCCTGATATTCAGAAGGCACTCATTTCAGGTGTCGTATTCCAATACAATATTGCATCTGGAACAATTAGAAGCAAATCAGTTTCCTCTGATACAATCTTGTATATTGCCAAAATTTGTATCACATCTTGAAGATATTCGCAAAGCAAGCATTGAAGCTGAATGTAGGATTGATGCTCATATTGCTATATGCAGGTTTACCTTCAACTTTTTCTTTATCCCGTTCTTTTTTGAAGCAACTTTCTGTGAAAGTTAATCTTGTCATCCAAAGTAATTTGTTTACAATTCATATAACTTGAAAAATCTTATCCATGAACTGTGTTACTCATTCTATCTTCCACCTACATTGCTCGTGGCCCAATAACAGTGTCTTCGTTTTGGCTGAGGAATTAGGATTAGATGATTCTGAAGATACATACAGACTTTATCTAGCAACACATGTTCAGCAACTTAAACACTTCCAACAAATTGGCTGTTTATAACTTAATATTGATGTGACTCACTAATGGCCTTCTGAAAAGCTAAATAATTAAACAAGCACAGAATACCAGTTAGTAGACTAAACTTTTGTGGATAATCTAGAACCTCTAAGGTTGATTTTTTAAATATTCGCGTGGAATTAATTTTGAGTATATATGATTGAAAGCTATTCCACTCTACTGAATGATTTATTGGCTTAAGAAAGATAGTTTCTATTTTTTTTTTGAAACGGCAAAGGGGTGACTCAAACCCCCGACCTATTGGTTGGAGGTGAAGCGTCTTACCAACAGAGCTGCGCTAAGATAGTTTTTATGTTGAATTGGCTACTTGTTAAAACCATCACTTTATGCAATATATGCAAATATTTTGGTCTATTTTATTTCGAAAATGCAATGAGAATAACTTCTGTTCGACATTTCAATGGTTAGACGAGTGAAAATAGTGGGAGTGTGCCCAACACTTGGGTTAGAAGGTGAAGGCGGCATGGTTCTTCCTAGTATTTAAATTGAATTTGCAAATTAGGGGGATGGGACAATATGAGTGGGTTGTGGTGTGGTAAATTTGACTGGGTGAGGTGTGTCTATCCGTGACACGAGTTTTTGCCAAATATAATCAGATATCGTTATGCTCTTACAAGACTCTTATTCATTTATATCATTATTTTGAATTTTTTTGTAAGGCTTCTGAATAACTCCTATCACGTTAATCATACAGTAAGCGTGAGGATGTTTACCGTGTTCTGAAAGCTTTTACATCAAGGGGTGATTGGAAGAGCTTTGAAGTCAAACACTTTGTTCATCATTTGGTATGCACAAACATAACATTTATCTGTTATCTCGATGCAGCTATGGTTCTCCCCTCTTAAGAAGCAAACGAGACAAAAGCTATTTTGATTGCTGATTCATTAAAGTAATACTCGCTTCCTGTCAATGCTGTGCGTGTCATGTTGTAATGCACTGTAGGTCAAGTCTTCATTTGTATTTGATTGACAGGTTCGAGACTTTGAGCGGAATGGCTTAAATCTTACCTCAACCAAGAGGGAGGAATTTGAGCGGTTAGTGTCTCAGATAGATGAGCTAAGTATGCGGTTCATCCGGAATCTGGATGGCGATTTTACATTTCTTCTTTTCCATGATCATGAGCTTGTTGGGTTGCCCCCGGAGTTCCTTAAGGTGTGGATCTTTATCTTTCCTTCAATTTACAGAAAAAAGAAAAATTTATCTTCTTAAATTATGTTAGAATGTGAATGATTTTTTGGCATTTCCTCTCAAAATCATTTTGCACATTATCTGTACTTCTTTATAAATCATAAGTTGGCCATGAGCAGTTATCTATGCTCTTAAGCACAAACCATCAAATAACCGTGAAGTAATTTTATATGAAGTATAAAGTATAAACTATAGAGATGTCATGGCCAGCAATGTGCTGGTTACTTTTTAATGTCTGCTGCGGTCCTTTGGTTGCTCATTGGTATCTTGCATGTTCACTATGCAGAGTTTGGACAAATCAGAAAATGGTAAATTCAAGCTTTTCCTCAAAAGACATCACGTATCACCCATCCTCGACCTATGTAAGGTGAATCTCTCAGTAAATATATCACGCTTTCAAGTGTCAATGGCCGCACTGACAGCCTTTATATGTCATACAATTTCATTTATTATATTCATTTTCTTTTTAATTCACTAGAATGCTAAAGTTAGTTTGTTACCTGAAATGCTGAATATTGAACTGAATGAGAATGCTTAAGATTTTTACAATTCGATCAGGTCCAACTATATGTGTGTTCACTTAAAATTGGACAATGTGGATATTCAGTAAAATTAAGTAAAAGTAGTACTACCTGATATCATAAGCATTTTTTTAATTATGCTGCATAATTAGAAGTATTGAGCAGCGTATGATCATGCAACATCCTATTTCTGATTATATCTATAGTTTATCTATGATATGCAACACACAGCAAAGTACCCTTTATGCCCATCATCTGGTGGTTAGTTTACTAGATAAAGGGGTGAGATGATTCCTGCACTTGTTTTTTTGGTTTTGTTTTTTGTTTTTCTTTATTAGCTC
The DNA here is from genome assembly GCA_036897095.1 of Plantago elongata. NCBI lineage: Eukaryota > Viridiplantae > Streptophyta > Magnoliopsida > Lamiales > Plantaginaceae > Plantago > Plantago elongata. The sequence goes on from JAYMSP010000006.1 coordinate 47,771, forward strand.
TTATGAGTGGCAAACTTTTATCATTAAGCAACTATCTGTGGTTTATGAGTTCTTTTATTATCCTGAAGTTAGGATCAACCAGGAAGACTGTAGCGGTGGCTTTTGGGCGGAGATGTGAAGTCAATCTCTCTCTAATGGAGAAGTTGGTAATAACCTAATTTTTGACATACTTGCGGAATACTGCACTAGAATATCTTCTTACCTTCACACTGAATAACTTCTGAATCATATCTACTCACAAACGTTTCATGCATTCCTGACCGACCTGGTTCAGTGATGATATCCCTTATCAAGAAAAAGTTTCTTAATGAAAAGAATAACCCACAGTGGCACATGCGACTTTATTAGTTGTTATCTGTCCGCTGTTTAGTATCCTTTAATTATTTTGACCAATGCTGAGAGGGAGCTCTACTAGAAATCACTAATTATTGGGCAATGGAGGAAAAGTAGTTACTTCATAAGAATGTTGTAAGGAATGGGCATTTCAATTACAGTGTCTAAGTTAGCAGCTTCTTGTGGCATATAAATTATAATTTTGTTACAGTAACAAAGGGCAATTGCTGTATGGCGCCATAAGAACTAGCTGGTACTTTTTTTTTCTTTTTTTTTATGAAGTGTATTAATACAAAACAAATTTAACTTACCTTTCCGTTTCAAATTGTCTATATCTTGCCCACCGGTATTTGATTTAGTTCTTTCCTTATTTATCATGTATTTTGTCTTCCAGCTGAAGTTGCGGCACAAGCTTGCCAGGTTGCTTGGCTATGCAAACTATGCAGACTATAAAATTGATCATAGAATGGCAAAATCATCAACGAAGGTTTGTGTATTTCCATAACTGAAAGCACCCCCTCCCTGTCTGGAACTATTGAGTATTTATTGAAGTAGTAGTTTATTTTTCTCGGTGATCCACCTACTCTGGGTTGTGGAATAGTCCACTTTAGATTGATATGAGCACACATGCACATGTTTTCCTTCATCTCTTACATTCTCAAGTTCATGTATATTATTCCTTGGATAACTTTTGATAGAAAGTTCCTTCTGTTGTCCTCAGGCTTATGAATTCTTAGAGAAGGTATCGGAAAGCTTAACTGATACTGCTTCAAAGGAACTTTATCTGTTAAAAGAATTGAAGGTTTGAAATGCTTGTTTTGTTCTTTCTAAGAAGCTTGATTTCAGCTTATCCTACATGTAGTCATATATTGTAGACTTACTTATACTTGGAACCATGTTTCTTAAGAGAAAAGAGGAGGGAGAATGTCCTTTCGGAACCGAAGACTTATCATATTACATCAAGAAAGCCAAAGAACAGATGTTCGATTTGGATTTTGGAGCTGTCAAACAATATCTCCCCTCCCGTCTAGTTCTATCTGGAATCTTCAAAACATACCAATATCTTTTTGGTAATTAACTTTTCTTTTCTCCTCCCTGTTTTGTGTTTGTTAAATATCTTTTAATGTTCGATTCCTATGCTTACTGCAGGGTTAAGATTTGAGGAAGTAGCAGATGCAGATGTTTGGCATGAGGACGTGCAGCTTTTTTCAGTTTTTGACCTGAGTTCTGCTGAACTTCTGGGTTACTTCTATCTTGATGTATATACCAGGTCCGTTTCTCACTTTATATTTTAGAATGAATTCTTGGTTATCGTCTTCAGTCTTTGATGAACCCACCGAAGCTTATGTTGCATTTCATAACAGGGAAGGGAAATATGGTCAGACTTGTGTTGTTTCTTTGCAGAATGGTTCAATAATTAGCAGTGTAAAACAGGTGATTCTCCATATTTTTCTTGTCGATGTTCAGTTGTGGTTTTGGTGAATCTTATTGCAGTGTATTTGCCATTCCTGCTATTTTGTCACTGGCCCTACTTTCGTGCCAATAATCTATAGAGCTGTGTAGTCAACTCAACAACACAAAATTGAAATTAGTGATACCATGAATGTTACATGCTTTTTGAGAGGGTTTCGGTCTTGTCATGATACCAACTTGCTGTTTCCAGATTCCCGTGGCATTGCTTATTTCTCAGTTGCATAAGGAAGATGATGGGAATCCAGGATTATTAAGATTCTCTGAAGTGGTAGATCTGTTCCATGAGTTTTGCCATGTGGTAAGTTCCTATCAAATATTTTATTGAATTTGTGTATTCAAATTTCCATGAAGTACACAAACTTTAAGTGATATACCTCTGTTACAAACTTGGTGGCTGATAGTGTTATCTGTTTAGTCTAATCTATGTGTAGCTTGGTGATTTGTGTTTTTTACATTTTCAACAATCAAAGCTGGTTACCAACCTTCTTTTTTTTTTTTTTACCCTGCAGTAAGCATATGAATCGAACATTAAAGGATACAATATTTAACAAACAAAAAACAGGGAGGAGAAAAGAAAAGTTAATTACCAAAAAGATATTGGTATCTTTTGAAGATTCCAGATAGAACTAGACGGGAGGGGAGATTGTTTTACAGCTCCAAAATGATTCTATGTTAATATTTTAGAGTAAGTCTCGGGGAGACTGTCTTTATAAAGAGACTAAAAGAGAACGACAATCATTACAGTTATATCCAGTAACACTCAAGGTTTTTACTAAGAACATCAATGTTATACATACATAAAAATCATAAAATCAAAAGATTTTTTTTTGAAACGGCAAAGTTGACTCGAACCCACAACCTGTAGGTTGGAGGGGAAACGTATTACCAACTGAGCGCTTCATTGTCAAAATCAAAGTATTTACTCATAAAACATTATACTCAAGAACATTAGTCCCTCTTTCAGGTCCTTTGCTAATGCAGGTGTCCTCCTAGACTCTAAATAATTTATGTGGGTGGCTGTTGTCCATGAAATTACCAGGCTTTTTGATTCTTGTACCTGATGCATTGACTGTAGGTGCATCATATTTGCAACCGTGCACCCTTTGCAAGATTTTCTGGCTTACGCATGGATCCTGACTTTGTGGAGATCCCTTCTATGGTATTGGAAAACTGGCAAGTAAAAAATGTCAAATTTATGCTGTTTGAAACTAGATAAGATCAACCTACAGTGGATTCACCATCTCCAATTTTTTGTTTAGGTGTTATGATGCCGATGTTCTAAAACTGATTTCTGGTTTTCATCAGGTAAATTCAAACTTAAATTATGGTTTATTGTCAGTTATCTAGTGCTGTTGTTGTTGTCGCCGTCGTCGTGGTGATGATGATAGCACTTTCATTTGTTTGAGAATTGTGCACAATATACTCCTTTCATTCATTGTTTTTCTTTATTTCCAGATCCGTGAATATAAGCTCTTTTTTTTTTTTGAACACTGCAGAATTTTAGTTTGACTGTAATATTTATGGTTTATAGGATATCACAAAGCCTATTGAGGATGAGATGTGCAGGTCGCTTCAGAGATGGCGATATTCCTTTTCGGCTCTCCGACTGAAACAAGAAATTCTTCACTGTATGTCTTTGTATATCTGTTTCTGGATATTAAAGATGACATGTTTGTTGTGGCCTGACATATGGCATTTATGTTTCAGGTCTTTTTGATCAAATCATACATTCAACTGAAGATGTTGATGTTACGTCGTTGTTCAAGCATCTACATGCAAAGGTCTGTCTTGCTAGACATACGGCAAGTCTTTGATAATTTGTTTTAGGCTAGATTCTACTACACATCCGAATGACTATTAAATCCCTTTTCAAATTTGTGGGTTTTGGGATATTGAGGCATTGGGCGCTCCTCGAGTATGATTCCTTTACATCGAAATGAACAGTATTTTTCTTGTAAATTTGCAGGTTATGCTAGGATTGCCGATGTTAGAAGGGACAAACCCATCTTTATGTTATCCTCGATCTGTCATTGGTGATGAAGCTACTTGCTACACTCGGATATGGAGTGAGGTGATGAGTTCGCCCCCCTCTGCTCATGATTTTTGCACCTTTTTATTAAATATATATGCTTATACCTCTCTGAAGACCATTTGATAATAATCCACAAACTCAAGGGGTTGGATGTACACAGTACACCAAAGAATAGGCTAAATTAAGCTCAACTTTATATATTGTTAATATGGCTTCCCGTTAATATGTCCACTGATCTCACTGGTAGGTTTTTGCAAGTGACATATTCTCCATGAAGTTTCGTGATGATATCTTTAACCAAAATGCTGGCTTGCACTTCAGAAATAAGGTAAAACTGCTCTCAGATCATCATCCTCTTCAAACTTTCTTGAATTCAGATTTATTTAAGTCTCCAGTTTTAAATAATTATATATACGCCTATCCATCTGCTTAAAGCATCTCCGGGATCCTGCATTCACTTGGATTTTGATCCGGATCTATGATTTAGTAAATAAAGCTAAAGTTGTGTGAGTAAACTGAACTTAGTTCTGCAATGGGCTTTATTTGGGTGAAAAAGTAGGCCAGGTCAGAACATAGAGTAAATAAAGGGAGTTTTTTCTGTCCCTGACGCATTAAATTGCAAGGATTGCTGTAACTTTTGATGTAAAGCTAGAGATCGGGGCCCAAACATTAGGCCAAATTTGCATGTTATGTGTTTGGGAGATCTTAACTGTGTACAAAACATGGTCTGTTACAGGTATTGGCACCGGGTGGATCGAAAGACCCCCTTGAGATACTTAAAGATTATCTTGGTAGGGAACCATCAATACAAGCTTTTGTAGAGAGAAGATTACATGCAATCTAGGAAGTATTCTCTTCGGCCTACATAGCAGGATGCTATTTAATCTTTCTGTTGTAGTTTGCCAAAAGATTTTGGCGTCTTAATATTTGTACCAATTTATCATTCTGTGGACACTCCATGCATCTTCTCTTAGTACTAGCAAATCGATAAATTGCACAGATATCGAATTCTCAACATCTTGTTCTTGTTGGACGTGTTGAGTGAGAGATGAACGGGGTTCTTCCCAGAGGTGTAGCATGTCCTCATTGTGTCCCAACTTTGGTACTAAATAGTTCGTATTTGCATTCCCACACGTCTAACCTCAACGGGTGTGTAATAGCTTGTAGTAGTATGCACCCATTGAAGTTAGACGAGAGGAATGCAAATAAGAACTATTTACCATTTGTCTGACTGCAGTTGCCACTTGCCAAGAGAGTTGTAATGAGAATCTGCAATGGAATGGTAAAAACTGCTGACTTTCAATTGCAACATGTGTGTAAATACATCACAGGAAAAGTCTCTATTCATACTCGGCCTCTTTAGATTTTCTTTTCCATTACCATAAAACCAAAACTTATCCATAAATTAAACGTGAAAGGTAACCCATATTTTATTCCAGTAACAATGTAAATGCGGAGTATATAACATAGTTGCAAACTCTTCCAAGTAGTCAACGCCAACTATTTTCAACTTTTAACGACGTCTAGTTGATGATATTAAAACTTTATCCATCTATGATATTATTATTTGTATTGTTCCATATCATTAGGTGAAAACAAAATTTAGAAAGGGACAGACACTAAAAGATAGTACAATATTAGGTATAGGATAAGAGAATGATTGAAAAAAATCAATTTATATTATTCGTTTTGTACACTAATATTGTTAAATATAAATGATGTTATAAAATAAAAATCATTTATATTTCATTGTGGATTTTTTTCCTTTTCTATTGATATATACAATATATATGTTTCGTGTAATGTTTGTCAGTTTCGTTTATCGACAATCAGGTGGTCAAGAAACCTATGTGAACAGTGACATTAAATAGCAAATGGAGGGCATTAATTAGCAATACTCCTCCTAATTATGCATTAACAAAACGCAGCACGACATTGGCTACTTTTATTGACTTGGACCTGTCCTCCTGTTACCAATTAGCCAAACTCTGTCTAATCTGTAAAACTAATCGATGGAGTTTAAAACCAGGGAAAATTTCTTGTTTCGTCAAACCATACCAACTAAGCAAAGCCCAATTGCAAAAAGATTCCCGATTGTAATCAAGAACAAAGCTGCTGCTTCTTTTCACGCTTTCAACCCATTTTTTCAGCATCTCTCGGCACCTATTGCAAAGTAAGCTTCGTTTGCTAGCGTTTAAGCACCTTTTTGTTTGTGATTTTACTTTTTTGCTTGTTCTTGGAGGAACTACTGCTTGGTTTGTAGTCATTGTTTTTTGTGTGTTTGGAGTGGTATAATGGAAGCTGTTGCTGATTTCATTTCCTGGGTTTCTTGATTTTCGACTTTTCGTAGCTGATTGAGTCAAAAGATTCAAACTTTATGCTTTTGTTGTGGTGAAAGCTGGGTATTTGAAGCAAGGGGCTTGAGTTGGAATGTGGGTTTAGCTTACTTTTGATCCTTGGTTGAATTGTGTGTTTCGTATTGTTGGAATTTTGGATTTTGAGATTCTGGGTTTGATTTTAGAAGAGATTTGGGGGTGGATTGCGGTGATTTGAGGGAAATATGATCAAGCAGATATTTGGAAAGATTCCTAGAAAGCATTCGAAGTCATCTGGGGATAGTAGCTCGTCTTTGAGTTCGTCGAAGAAAGGTGAAGGAACGAATAGAAAGGTTGGTAATATAGTTGATGAAGTTATCTCTGCTCCTTATTCTACTTTGAGCATTGGTAATAGTACAGAAGAGAAGTGTATTCGGGATAAGAACTCCAAGTTGAATGGGAGTACGGTTTCTGCTTCGTATGAAGCTTTACCGGGTTTCAAAGATGTTACCAATTCCGAAAAGCAGCTTTTGTTTATTAGGAAGGTGAATATGTGCTGTGTTGCATTTGACTTCACCGACCCGACAAAGCACCTTAAAGAGAAAGAGATCAAGCGGCAGACGTTGTTGGAGTTGGTGGAGTATGTAACTTCTGCTAATGTGAAATTCACTGAAAATGTAATGCAAGAAGTTGTGAAGATGATTTCTTTGAATATATTTCGTGAATTCACACCTCAACCGAGGGAGAACAAGCTAATAGACGGTGTTGATTTGGAAGAGGACGAGCCAGCGATGGACCCTGCATGGGTTCATTTGCAAGTCGTGTACGAGCTTTTGCTACGGTTTGTTGCTTCGCCAGAAACAGAAGCCAAGACTGCCAAACGGTATATTGATCATTCCTTTGTCCTTAAAATGCTTGATCTCTTTGACTCCGAAGATCCTAGAGAGAGGGAGTATTTAAAAACTATACTACACCGTATCTATGGGAAATTCATGGTGCACCGCCCCTTCATCAGAAAAGGTATCAACAACATATTCTATAATTTTGTTTTTGAAACGGAAAAGCATAATGGCATTGCGGAATTTCTTGAAGTCCTTGGTAGCATCATCAATGGATTTGCTTTGCCGTTGAAAGAAGAACATAAGCTTTTTCTTGTTCGTACATTAATTCCCTTGCATAAACCGAGGAGCTTGGCTATGTACCACCAGCAGTTATCTTACTGCATAACACAATTCGTGGAAAAAGACTGCAAGCTCGCTGATATTGTTATCAGGGGATTGATAAAGTATTGGCCGGTTACCAACAGCACAAAAGAAGTTCTGTTCCTTAATGAGCTGGAGGAGGTTCTAGAAGGAACGCAGGGACCTGAATTCCAACGCTGTATGGTTCCTTTGTTCCAGCAAATTTCACATTGCTTGAGCAGTTTACACTTCCAGGTATATATTCTAAGCACCTCATAGTAATTCTATCACACCTACCTTTAATTTGTAGAACAAGTTTTATATGATTGGATTAATATAAATTCAAAATTGTGTGAGATTTAAAGTAACATTCGACTTAACAAGTATGGCTTGTCTCAATCATCCTGCTAAAATGTTGTGAGATTTACTTCAAAGATGGGAACTTTGTTTTGCTTGCTTCTTTAGTATGTGAACCAATTTGCGCATGTGTGATTCGTGCTGTGGATTGGATATGTATGATATAGTCATATAGAATAGAGGCCGTGCCAATATTCCGCATGAACTGTTTAGTAGCCTAGATTTAGATGGGTTGAGGTTGGCTTACATCATGCATGCTGTTTATTTATTGAGGCTTATTCGGATATATCATGACACCTTTACTGGTGCCTGTTGTTTGGTTAAATTATACCACAGATGAATTCTTCTTTGTTGCACATATTACTGATTAGCATATAGAAAGCAAAGTATAGCCCAATTGATGTTCTTTTCAGCTCTCTTACAAAGTCCAATGAAGTTTCCCTCCATAATGGAGTTCTGCCTCTATCCTGGCCAAATCATTCTTTCTGTTTTCGTCCTTCCTTTCCTTTTTTTTAAAAAAAAAACTTTTTCTGGTAGTAAAGAAAAAACAAGATTTATTGCCAACGACTATCGTACCCCTGTCATCATGTTCATTTTGGGCCGCACAATATCATTGCTATTAATTCTACTTATGCCAATTGTTTGGTCAATTATTCCTGGAAATTGATTCCACTTGGATAATTAGATTAGATATTGATTTACCACTGCCAAATTGATAGGTTAACGTTGATAATATATAGGTTTTGGAGGGAATATATGGTGCGCTAGTGTTTTAATGGTATTTCTGTTTTTTTGGTTAAATGACAAGCACTGTGGAGGATTTGATGTTCCTTTTGCAGTTTGCACTCACTATCATAAAACGTTCGCTTGGTACTTGGTAGTTTCTGATTGTTTGTGATGACTGGTGTATGGATGTCAAGTGATGAACAATTGAGCATTATATGGCTAAGGTTTACCTAATAGTAAATTGAAATTAAATACTTGTTATAATTGTACACTTTTTCATTTCCAGTAATTTGTGTTCCTTAATAATTTATTGTTGTAAGATTGTGTGTCAAGATCAGTAAGATTCACAACTTTCTGCACAAATACTTTACTTCTAGGATTAAAGCACAATTGAATTAGGCAACACTAATAATTGAATTTAAATGTTAGGATTGGTTTTGATGTCTGTTTCCTCACTTCATTTTCAGGTGGCGGAGAGGGCTTTGTTCCTTTGGAACAACGATCATATCGAGAACCTAATCAGGCAAAACCGCCACATCATCCTGCCTGTTATCTTCCCTTCTCTAGAAAGAAACGCTCGACGCCACTGGAATCAAGCTGTCCACAGCTTAACCTTGAATATACGGAAGATCTTCTATGATCTGGACCCTGATCTGTTCAAGGCGTGCCAGGACAAGTTCCAAGATGACGAATCAAAAGAAGAGGAGACCAGACAGAAACGTGAAGCCACGTGGAAACGCTTGGAAGAACTTGCTTCAAAAAAAGCTCCAAGTCATGAAGCTATTCTTGTACATTAAGCAGGTAGTCTCCAGCGTAAGAAGACCTGGTACTTGATGACTTATTCCGTCTCTAGCGTTTTACCTTTTACGTCTTCGTAATTGTTAATTATTTCTTTCTATTTGTTTCTTCCTCTTTCCTTTTTTTCGTCGAGTGGAGGTTGTTTTAGACTGTAGATGTAGCTCTTGCAAACACTTGTTCCCCTTAGCAGCGTCGACATCTTCTACCGCGTATTTTAGGTTTCCTGCGGTTAAGTGTATTTATTGCTTCATTTCAGTATGGAGGTATGTGAAATAATGAACTGGTACTGATATCCCTTGTTTTTCTTTTAGACAAGATGTAATATATTTTCTTCGAGATATACGGTTGTTCGATAATCTGACTGCTTTGTGTCAGCATCATCACATCTGGCATTAATTAAGTCTCAGTGTTAGCACTTACTTAGGCCATGTTTATCACAGCTTCTTTGGAAAAAACAAAAAAAAACTCCTATCAGCTACCTTTTCAGCTATTTTTATTAAATATGGCCTTAACAATCTATAATATAACACAGGGTTTATCATGTGCACACCCAAATGATATCGACAGTTTTGTTCCGAAAGAATTACAGTGAATTAGAGAAGTACTATTTCTATGAAACTGTTATTTTCATCACATTATCACATCAAACCCAAAGTAAACTTCACAATTCACGGTGAGTTATTACAGTACTTGCTGCCTGGAATTACACAATACATATTAGATATCTGAAGTAGAACAGCACTTATAGCATGACTCCTAAGAACTTGGAGAAAGAAATTCTTGCAGTTCCAAATCAGCTTCAAACATATTCATGTCTTCTTTCTTTAGATTAACCCAAGTCTCAATCCCGTCATTTGATGCCGTATCGATAAAAGTCACAAGATTCTTGAATGGCAAGCCCAACGACCCGACCCATATCGGCTTGCCCCAACCAAAATCAGCTTCATACAACGGGAACCTACACAAACTCGTAAAGTTGAGAGAAATGAGCTCTTTCTTACGCACTTGATTCATTCGCTCTTTAACGAGGTTCAAATGGTCGCCTCCATCCTGAATTTTCACCACGTTCACGCTTTGCATGGCTTCCCTCATCTTTTGGAGTATGTTGCCATCACTCTCTATCTCGCCATCTCGCATATCTGGCATGGCTATCACGATTTGGGTTATATTGCCGAAATACTCTTCGGGCAAAGGTGGGTCGAGTCGAGTTCTTAAGTTTATTGCTTGGAGTAAATTTTATTTGGGTCAGGTTTTAACTCAGTTGCACATATAAACCGAGTCCATATAAAAGTTGTCAATGCCTCAACTCTAGTAGGTTCCCTTTGAGGGACCTCAGTGTAGCCATTGCTAGAGTACCTCTCCTTGAGGATACGAATCTTCGAGGCTGGAAATGTGAAAATCTTCGTGACAAGCTCCTCTTTCAGCACACCAACTCCGGGCTTAAACCCCACCATGTCACGTTGCGGGAAAATAGTGGCCCCTGCATACTTCGGTTGGAGCACGGTAGCATCATTTCCACATCGCGCAATCATGGCCCACGAGTTGGCAAACTGGATGAACGATAACGCGTCAGCTATCTTATGTGACATCGCCAAACCAACGGCAGTCCCACCACATCTAAAATACGTGACTTGTACAACACATGCCAAGATTTTGGACATCATGCATCGTATATGGTATGAACTTACCCATATCCTTTGGGACTGATTTTTTTATAACATGGATAAGATCACATTTAGCTTGAGCCTCAACATAAAACACACCTTCATCGTTGCAATCAACGTACTGAACGTCCACCACGCGCCCTGCCAGGGGATAGAATTTCGTCAAGGTTCGCGACAGGAAACTCTTTAGCTCATTTGACACCTGGGAGGTGGAGAGTTTGGTCTGGAATGGGTAGAAATAAATGAGGGGCATGAAACATGGAGGGGCAATTTGATCAAGAAAGGAGTGATTCTGGGGTTGGAGAAAATGGCTTGATGAACTCTCTTGAGCTTATCTCAACATTAATCTCCATCTTAGGATACTAATTAGCAATAGTACCTGGTGATTAGAGCTATATTATGCATATAAGTGCATATTATCAGGTTGTAAGGCTCTCTTCAACAAAATTAGTGATAAACTTATTGATTAGATTATTGTAAACTATCCAACTTATGAATGTGTTTAATAATTTTGTGAGTTGATAAATTAGCAACGTAACTAAACGATTCGATAATAAAATACAAACAAATAAGCAGTTTATACCACTATTTATCTGAGTCAGAAGTTAATCTGAAAAACATTCCTAAAGTGTTCCCAAAACACCATATCTAATCTACATATAGTCTCTCAAAATGATTCCACAAAGGTACATTCTCATGTCAACTTGCTATAAGAAGCTATTCTTCTTCTCTTGGCAATTGGCATATCAACATTCAACACTTTTAATACTAGTACACGTTATAACACTCATATCCACTAAATAAGTAATAAGCTGCTTCTGGATCAAAAAAGACAGTTTCTTTACAGACCAGCCAGGCAACTAGAATATTAGAAAGTTGCCTTTTTCTTCAATGAAGATTCTTTAATCACTACTTGCCTAGCTAAACACTCAGCTCATACAATGTACAGACCTTGTTCTATGGCATGGTATTTCACTGGGTCGATTGGATACTCAAAGTTCAACGGATCGTACAAGTGCGATGGAATGAGGTCTTGATTAACAAGGCCAAACGAATCTATACTCCCAAAGTCGAAATTTGGTGAGTGAAATTCGTCTTGAGACGAAAGACAGATGGATTCCTTGTCCCACAATTTGAAGGGTGGTCCTGTTCCGAAAGTGAAGGCTTTCTGGGCGGAATCATCAAATAGATGCTGTTCCAAGCCCTGATTACTGGCACCTGGAATCTGCTCGAATGCGTAGCTTTCAGGGTGAACTGAAAACAACAACGCACTAGTGCTTTCGACTTTGGTTACTTTGTCAATGTGTGAGCTGCTTGACAGATGTGGTTTCAGTTCTTGCTCGAATTGAGTAAAAGGAACTACAGAATCCACTGATCCGTAAGACTGACCAAAACTGATCCTTGAGCTACTGCTTCTTGGAGGATCAATCACATCACCAAATTGGTGGAATTTATTGGAATCTGTGACTGGCATTGGAAAAACGCTTTTCACATTTACTCCACTGATCAACGAGTCATCCTTCTTAACCGGAACTCTATGAGCGGGAGAAGGAGATCTGTAGTTTTTGCTTGTACCAATCTGAGAATTGGGGACGCAGATGCTTATAAAAGAGTCTTTCATAGAGTTTTCTGATTGCTGTATCCCACCAAATTCACTCTTGAGCTCATTTTCCTTTTGCAGCCGGCTCAAGTAGAGTCGATACTTCTGAAAACATTAAGAGAGAAAACATCGATATAATCTTGAACAGGATTCCATCAATGAGAAAGCAAGGAGTTCAGCATTTACCTGCAAATGGCTAGCTACATTTTCTCTTGTTAACCATGATACCCCCATCAAGTCAAGAATTTTCTTGGGGCCGACTTCTGTCAATCATAAAGAAATCAGGTGAGCTTTTCAGCAACATCTACACATTCATGATCAATTCTTTTGCTTCTACTTCTCTGCAGGTAAGCAGCCAGAAGCAGAACTTTAGTGATACTGAAGTTTAGAGAGGCCGATTCGAGAAGAGAGATGTTAGATAAGTGAAGCAAGAAGCCAGTACTAGTTTGTTAAAGCAAAGGATAGCTTTTTTTCTAGATTTTATCACTTCATACCATATCCTGTCAATACTACTTCAGTAGCAAAACTATAACCACTGTGAAAAATACTAAATGGACGAGATTTATCACAAACTTACTGTCCAATCCAATTTGATTTACAGCTTTGACGAACTTCTGGTGAAGGTCTACGGTCCAAACCACTCTAGATTTCTTCAGAGAGGAAGCATTGTCGTCGTGCTTGCCATCAGTGTCTTTCCTTTTCTTCCCTGAAACCATATCTCCACTGAACAAGTAGTAATCGTCAGATTGCTCAGTTCCATTTCTCAACATGTGAATTTCCTCAAAGCTTTCAAGACCTTCAATATCTCTCACCTCGTGTATCCTTTTCCTGAATACATGCTGCCATATGTTCCGCAGCTCTTTCATTCTTATTGGCTTCAGCAGATAATCGCAAGCTCCGTGTTGGACCCCTTTCATCACCCTGCTTGTTTCCCCATCAACAGACATCACTGTGAAATCACATATCAGGCATTAACTACATTTTTCTATATTTACAACATCACCCAATATCATACTAACAGAAAGGCAAAAGCTCAACTACATACACATCCCTCAAGCAGAAAACTCACTTATAACGGGAAGATCCATCTCCAGACCAACATGCTCAAGCAGCTTAAACCCATCCATGTCAGGCATGTTTACGTCACTGATTACAATATCATAACCACCCTTTCTTTCTCGAAGCAGGTGCAGTGCCTCTCGTGCCAAATTACATGTCGTAACTGAAATTTACCAAACAAACAAGGATCATCATCAACAGAAAGGTGATACACCCATACCACTCCATACACAGTCTGGGATTTCTTAAAATTAGCAACCGCTGGACAGAAAATAAAGCAAGTATAATCGTGAAAGCAGACTTCTAATCCTGTCCTAACGTTATGTTAAGATTCCACAACAACCTCAAAATCTTAGATAAAACAAAATTTTTAGTTTTCTTCATTCATCAATACTACATTTTGCAGTTCATAATTTAGCTAGATCTAATCCGAAATAGATCCAGCTGTGGTATAATACATGATCCTTCATTAAGTTGATTGCGTATATTTGGATCACGAGAGCAACACTTTCATGCATCTAATTCATCAGACTCTCCTTTCTTCTAATCATAGCAAGAACATACCTAAACACTTCCCTTTCATTAGGCACACAAAGTCACCAGGCTCTAGGTCTAGTATTTACAAAAAGGCGAAACAAACTGCATTTTTTAGTTAGTACAACATATAACTATCACAGAACACACATGTCTATTGGATAGAAGTGAAACAAAACCAAGAAGTGATCTTTTTTCAGCTTTTACTTGTTCATCTTACAAAACTTAAACAAAGTTCCAGTCTTTTTTTATCCCCTATAATTCACTAAGAACAATGAAAGTAAATTCAAATAAAGTGCATAGGATTCACACCCATAAAGATCCAATGTTTACATGCCAAACAGATAGATAAAACACTGATCAGAGCAGGTCAATGAATTGCAAGAAACCATACATAGCCATAGAGATCAAATTTTTACATACCATCATAGTTGCATTTTTTGAGCATCTTCTCAAGAATCTTGAGCCAAGTTGGGTCATCATCGACAACAAGAACCCGAAGACCAGCTGGGAAAGAATCAAACCTGGCTGAGCAAGAAAATCCATTTGTTGAATCCATCAAACAAGAGTGGAAAACACACAAGTGTTCAAGCTCAGCTTTCACTTGGTGAGCTACAAGACGCACACAGTCGCTTGTGTAGTATGTATTTGCGTGGGTAGTATCGGTATTTATAATTGCTGCAATATATATGTGGATAATTATGGTATGTGTGTGAGTGAGAGAGAAGAGTGCGAAACAGAGAGGTTTGGTTTTGAAAGTGGAGAAGAATGTGACAAGTTTTTTAATGGACAAAACTGAGAATTAAGAAACAAAGAATATTTGGCGCCGGCTATCAGTGTAAAGCTTAACGGTCTGCTCACTACATGGATAGCCTTTCAAGTTCCATACCCGTAGATTGAAATTCCAATCCCATCGAAAACGAATGTGACGTGTAGTTTTCGATTTATTATATATGACGACTAACGCGTTGATAAAATATATATACTCAAAGTAATTTAGATAATTTATATCCGAATCTCTAAAATATTTAAATGATTTTATATCCAAAAATTTAAATATCTGAACTAGAAATGTCAAATTCGTATCCAGGTAAAACAATTTCCGCCAATGTACTCTAGACATTTTGAAGCCAAATCGGACTCGATAATCTATACAAAATAAATATGACATGATGAGTCATATTTTACACTATTTATAGTTACTATAAAACTAGACTAGCCTTGGATGTTAGTTAATGATTGACGTTATTTGCAAACTTTATTTTTTTATTAATTAATTAATTTTTATTTACTATTAAAAATTATTATATTGTAGCATCGTTTCGGGTTAGTATTAGTAGGCTATTAGACTTCACCTAAGTCATTCTCAAATAACTCTTATCGTCGCCTGGCAAGTTCGGTATAGTATCACTACTAAAAAACGGTAGTTTTGTGATATTTTTGATTTTATATGACTGGATTCAATTGTTATTAAGGTGTAAGGTGTATTTTTTAGTAATGTATAGCGACCTAATGGAACTGAGATTGGATTGAATAAGTTGGAAATGAAATTAAATTTAAGAAGGTAAAATTCTTAATATTTAAATACCTACTCTAGATTTATTATTTATTTATTTTCTTGATTCTTTGTTTATCATTGCTTCCAAGTAGTTTCCAGAGCTCACATCGGTCCTACCTCACCAAAAACTATTGTTTGCATCACAGTCCTCCAATAAAATGTCGACATTTAAACTTAACCATGCTAATCCAAATGCATTAATTAACATTTTCTATAATATTATAACATTAAAATGATTCTTCTGTCACATTTATTGTTCCATTACTGGGCAGGAAAGTGATTAACCTATCTGCAAATAATTATGCTTTAATTGGTTGGAAAAAAAGGAATTTGGTTTAATAAGTTTTAATTTGTTCTCCACCTTTATCCCTAATCACTTTTCTGAAATTCCTTTTAATTGAGCCAATATTTCTTAAACAGCTACTAAACCTGTCCAAGAAAGTGTGAAAGAAGTGATCAGGAATACTTAATAGTCAATATATATGTCCAATTAGTCGGGAGAATAAAAGATCGATAAATATTATAGTTATAAAATATTAATATTATTTTTATTAGTAATATCATTATTATACATATGTTTAAATATTTTTAATGCAATTCTAAAACTTTAATAGTATTATTTATAACAAAATAGTATATTTATACGTACAAAAATAATTCAGTATCTTAGCAAGGTTGGTCCCCTCCAATTTTTGTGATCAGTGGAACATCATATAGTTTAATTGTGTAACTAAAGCAGCTTGTACTCGTGTCCTTGCAAGAATATATAGGGTTCATTAGGTAATCATGATACTTATTAATTTACATCTTAACACCAACAATATTTTCACCTTCGAAAATAAAATTTACGGTTGATACTGTCTTAAATTTTATAGTGAACTCCACATTTGAGAACTCAAAATATACATCAACTTAAACTTTGAAAAAGTAGAATTATCGGTTATATATATCATATTATATAGTCTTTTAATACTATCTTTTAACTTGAATAGTGTGACAGTGTTTTATACAGAATCATATAAAAGACCACAAAATTAATTTTACACATCATAAATGTAAAACTCATACAAGAGACTTACCTCTATCTCCTGGAAATATGCTAATGGGGTGGTTGTCTTAAACTCTACCACATAGGTCATACTAAATTTAATGAGCAAATTAAGGAATTCTCCCAAGTGGTTCCCATCTGATATCTTGAAAGGTTAGACCACTCCCAAGGGGAGGGAGTGGTCGTCCATCTTAACCGACTGTAACTATTGGAGCTTCTTCGGCTGGCTGTATAATCGGTCAAGCTTTGAAGCAGCCGAAACTTGACTGCTTCAAGACACCAACAACTATATGGTTCACCACCAACGGTCATATGATCATTTTTTCTATTTTTTTTATTTTTTATTTATAAAATTAGAATTGAAACAGAAAACAAAAAATCTCCAACGTTCATATTTTTTCGAACTCTATAAATACAATTCACTTTCAATTCATTTCACCACACTTCATTTTTCTCCCTTCTTCCACTTCTTAAACTTAAATCATCTACAAATCTCTATGCTGCAATGTCAGGCATCCAATGGGAGTGATGGTACATATCAATATAAAGAACATACAAGAATGTATAAATGTCATAATTGATAGATTTTCTCCTGATATTTTCATTATGATATTTCCTCAATCAAATAATTAAAAAATGAGTTTTAATAATGTGATTTGATTAATTTCAACTTCTAAACACTCTTTAAATATGTTAAACTTGTTAAAAAATATATATATAAAAAAATCACTAGTCATGTTCATTCGGGTGATCTTTGGACAAGATTTTCGACTACAGTGATCATCAAAGAGGTCATCGTCAATGACCATAACTATTCACGGTCAAGTGAATGAGCAATTGGGAGTGGTCTTAAGAATCAGTCCCATCATTCCTGACTTGCATTGCAAAAGTCACTAGGCCGGCTACTTAACAACGAGGCTCATAACGATTTTGAGAGGCGTCTTATTTAATTTATAGATGTGAGAAATGTCATGATTCGTGGCTATGTAAGAGTGATACGTGTTTGGTTAGAATTATGCTGCGTGTTAGGCGTCCTAGCCCTAACCAAATCAGCCTATCTATGAAATTTGTATTTTATTTTATTCATAACGATCTTTTCAGAAAGATCAGATAATATTTGATTTTGGGGGTGAGGTCGATAATAATCAAAATATGTAATTCAATTGTACTAAGAGTTGATGTTGCATGAATAGTTCCTTATGACGTAGATTTTAATCCGTAAAAACATATGTATCTCCACCAATCAATATGCATTAATAATTTTAAATGAGATTGGGTTTCAAAACACAATGGAACATGATTTTAAAGAAGATGAGGTGCCAAGACACAATTCAACATTATATCCTGCAAAAGCAATCATGGTCTAATCATCTAATCTTTTAATTAGCACTTCCTTTTGGAAGATGATGGTGATATCATTTTTGCTGATAGCTAGAGGTGAGGTGTAGGTGACCACAATTATGGTGATCATATATTGGCATGCACACCCCATCTCTTCTCAAACTGCAATTTAATTACTACTAATATATACTCACATATTAAATTTGAGCGTACATCGTGTGTCACACATTTTTCTCCCCCTATGATGTGATGATGAATTGAACGAGATGATCTTCGACTCTACTTTTAAACTGTCAAGTGTACGTAAACCGTTCGATTATAACATAAAATTATCCATCTAATGGATGTGATAAAAGCACACTTCCACTAAACACTACATATATGATTCTTGCCTTCCGTTATAAACTCTCCCTGCTAATTACAAACACATCCATCCCCACACTTCTGCAAATACTAAAAACACCACCTAAATATTTTAACAATTTTAATATTCACGAATTTCTTATGTGAATAACCGTCTATAAAGTAACTACTAGTTTACAATACTGTTTTTCGAAAACTACATACATAATCAAACTAATTAAACCACTTAATTTTTTGTAAGATGATTTATCTGATAAGATAATCGATAGGCCTACATATTAAAATGAATATAATTAATGATATGATAAGTTTAATTTGCATCAAACACATAAATAACCTCTCATGTGCAGCACATCAATTATAGAGATCACCACCTGAAACAATAGGGTGGATTTACAGGCATGCTTTTTTAAGATGGGGTTAGTGATGCTATGTATTTTAATAACCCTTAATGCTTAAACAAAGAAAATAAAATGCCCACTAACAAGTTTCCTTTTGGCTAAAGAGCAATGGAATGTGCTAGCTTAAAGAGAGAGCTGGGATGATTGTCCATTTAAATATTGTTTTTCAAGTAGTGAGGTATTCCATTTGTTCTCTTTAGCCAGAGGTAAAGATTAACCCAACTTTCTGATGCTCTAGATGGTAAATTTGATTTAGTGATGTATAAAGATGACATCAAAACATTCTACTATTAGGAAATGTGATATGATACATTAATTGTAAATTGAAAAATGAAATTTCATTTCGATTAGGACATATTAATCTCTCTCTTGATTAATGAAGTATAACTATTGACAATGAATTGATGGAGCGCGATTCAATTGATAAGACGTTTTCCACCTAATTAATAGGTTCGAGTCTGAATCACAAAGTTATTGTTTTTTATTATTCCAAGTATATGCCGTGATTCTGGAAATGAGCTGACTGCATAATTTGGTCTTAGTGACTTAGTGACATAAGATCACTTGTGCTTTATTTGAAAATAAACCAAATAAGATAAGAAAAGGTGAACACTACATAGTTTCGTTCGTTACGGAATAGTGGAATAAGTGTTATATAAAGGTCTGGAATTGACACGGCGCGCTTGTTAGGTTGGATTGGGGGAGTTTGTAATTGATCTCTTGGATGCTCGAGTTATAATCGGTACTTAGATTGACACTTTCGAAAAAAATGCCATGCGAAAATAGAACGAGAACGAGAAGGAGGAGGAGATGTGTATGTATATTGGCTAGAGACATACGCTCATACGCATATCCAATAAGAGGTTATATGATCTTATTATGTAGTTAGATAATTGTCACTAATCTTACCATCAAAGGCTCAAATTACTCAAAAAGTATCTCACGTTTTCTCAATTTTGCAAATGTGTATAATCACAGCCAACAAGGAAGTGTACTACTACCAGTAATACCAGTCCATGTTTCTTCTACAATTACTCAATAATTTAGATACATTATTTTCTCTGGTCCACAACATTGATACTTCTAGAAGAACTAGAATCTTGAAACGATTTGCAGCCGGTTTGGTCCGTAAAAAGAATAGTGTCGAAAGTTAATGAATAGATGACAATGACATACTAGTGATTTGGATGTTGAATTAGAAATATATTAGTATGATTTACATGACATTTGAATTGATAAAAGCCAATTTAAATTATCCATTTTGTACATAAAACGGACAATTTGAATTGATTTTACATACCAAACAGTGACTTGGGTTTTAAGTGAGTCCAGAAACAGTGATAAAATGGAACACTGTGTCAAGTGTCAAGTTTAACGCAGCTTATAAACAGGAAGCCAATTCGTAATAGGTTTCTGAGATTTGTGTGGTGTTTTGATATATCAGTGAAGTAGTTTAAGTGAAACATGAAATTCATTCACAATTGAGCTACAGTTGCAGTACATCATAATATTATTATGAAGAAGTTGACAGACATTTCTCTTTCCAACCAATAGGTCGAGTTTCGAACCACATTTGACATTTCAAGGAAAAAAAAAAAAAGTTGATTAAGAGTACCAGGAGAAACTCAGACTCCAAAAAAGCTGAGTTCAAGTCCTGGCAAGGTTATAACATAAATCTCAATATAATTTTCTTCCTTTTTAGAGTTTAGACTCTCATCTTATGGGATGCCAGCATCTTGGTCGACATTGTAAATTCGTTTTAAAGCTCATTGCCAGATTTGAGATGAGTATACGACTCTAAGAGGGCTAAAAGTCGCAAGGTAGCAGAGGATGAAGAATCCCAATGGCCTACCGGATCTTTCAACGGACATATACATGTTTTATACAAGATTACGCACCTTGAGTGATCATCATTTGTGATCGACTACAACAGGTCACATCAGATAATGATACATTAAAATACTGTCATCTACCACGGCAGGGGGCAGGTTCTCAATGTAGAGATAGAATCGTCTCAAATTATCTTCCGCGAGAGTCATGGTATCCACCACATCCGAGTTGCTTGTTAGAACCCACAAGTCTGCAGATGCAACTCTTTTTAAGCTGCCTCGACAAAAAGGGCAGGATCGGGATCTCACATACCTGAGGTCACGTAAAACCGTACTAGGAGTATTAGTTATCTATGTAGTATAAACTGAAGTGCCAAACTTGTCACTGAGCTGGATCAAGAAATCGTATCAAATTATGTAATGGAAATGGAATTTCGAAACATCAATGAGAGATTAGGCCATACCAATCATGGAAGCAGCTATAGCACATTGAGTGTCCACAATGGGGCAATGCAACTTTTGTGTCTAGCTCCATACATATTCCACACTCTTCCTCTAATTCATCATCAATAAAAGCCTTCTCATTCATCTCAACATGAGCTAATTTCGTCCCCTTGAGATTGTCCTCCATTAAGCTAATCAGATTGTCATCAAGTTGCTTTAGCATAGGGTATATTACAGCTGCAAGTTCAAATAGGGTAAATGCATGTTAACAAATACAACTGCAACGTTCGAATATAATAAAATGTCAAACATTCGGTAAAAATACCATAGAATTCACGAAGGCTTGCTTTCCTTTCTTCAGAGCTCACAACGGGCATTCCATCAACATAAGCCTAGTGGTTACAAGAACAGAAGACGAATTCAAAACACATGAAGAAACAAGTGCCAGAAACCAAGGAGGACTTAACTCTTAACACTTGAGAAAATAACTCTTTTTACGACTTCTAATTAGTTTAAAAAACACAAAACACTAATCGTCTTTCTGTAACACACTTGATATAAACTCCAGGAATCAATGATGACTTGTATATTGTACAATAAGACACAAACTGGAAATAATCTCTCAGACTAACTGGAAAATCGAAAGGCCAAAAAATTACCTTGTACACGAGGACGTCAAGAAGGCCCATACAATTAACAAGAGCATCTAAACAACTCCAGTTCATCCACTCTACTAGATACATCACGAGAGGAGTAATAGGGCTATAAGATAGTTTCATCTGGACACAATCCCCACCCATATCTTTGGGGAGAGCAGCCACCCTGCAAATATAAAATCATCGTTGATGAAACTCTGAGCCTAAAACTGCAGTAAGATACTAAAAAGAGCTTCTGCACAAAATCGGAGATCATTCTCAATGTAAACATCTCAAGGTTTTCTCAACTACTTAAAGTTAGCATTTTTCCTTAACCTACTAGACACGGATGAAGTTTCAACACTCTGGCATGTGACTATTGAAAAATTCAACACAATATAAGGAGAATATCAATGCCAACATGGCAACAATGATTTTCTAATGGCAATTCAAACATAATTAATTCTCATTCTGAGCCGTAACCAGGACTTTTCATCCGATTAGGGGGCAAACAGATAACTGAACTCCATAGTCTGTACACACCCTCCTTATAACATTTCCCCTTTCAAATACATAAATACTCATCAAAATTTTCCAAGGTTATTCAGCTCAGCCTTATTCTAATGCCTATAGGGTACATACATGAACAAATTCATCACATCATGTCATAACTCATAAACAGTAATTTTATTCATTTCCATTCACCTACAACCTCCAAGCTCAAGCTATTCTAAGTCCTTGAAATTATCGCTACTCTTCCAAGAAACGAACTTGTCAGCTAATCACAAATCCTCTTGTGCTATAATCAAGGTCGAATTTTGAAACGTACACATATCAAGATACAGAGTGTAAACGACAAAAAGCAAACTTTTTGTAGCAGAAAACAAGAATCGATACACCCTATGAGAAAAAGCAAACGGGGTCAAACTTGTCCATCACCAGAACCCTGAAAAGGGGTAACTAACTAAACCCAAGCTACCATCTTTAACCACCCAACAAAGAATCAATTCGATTACAAACAACAAGACTGTATCAATTCTTAAAACCCAATCCAAACAAGAAGAAAAATTGAGTCTTTTGAACACTTACAGATTGTTGGCATGATGAATATCAGCTTCTATGGCTTTGATGGATTCCCTGAAAGAAGATTTCTTGGTCATTTAATCTAATCCAGTGGTTTTTGTTTGTTCTTGGATAATTATTTGTTTGGAGAAAGAAGTTAAGGACAATAAGTAATGAAAGGGGATTGCTTTGCTTGGTAATGAAACTTAAATACTGGTTGAAGAAAAGAAATGGATAGCTTTTGGTTTCTGCTTCTTCTTCATTCATCTTATCTTACACAATTAATGCAATTTGCTAATCAAAAATATGGTGCTGTCAGGTTTGACTTTGTTACCTGCCTGTTAAAATATTTGAAATCATTGGTTTATGACTCTTTAAAAATTATCCAACTTTTAATTAATTATTTGGTTGTTCAATCATTTTTTTACCTTTTTAAATTAGTTAATATTTATCGTATAATTAGAATTTGATTGGTATAGAATTTAAATGCGTATTTGAATGGATTTTAGTAAAATTGTATTTAGAATGAAATTGAAATGGTAGTATTTGAAGTGTATTTTAAACCAATCACTATTCATCGAGTTAAATGGACCGATTACAATTGTTTTCCAAATAATCCCTCATAATTAAATCATAATGGAAATAGTCTTCTAATTAATTGTCATACACTCACAACTTGACAAGGGGTAGATAATATTATCCATATAATCATAAGTAAGAACTAGTACTTCAAAATTCAAATACAAGTTGGTTTTAGATTCTAGGTGAAGTGAGAGTTGCTAATTTATGATTTTATTCGGGGACAAAGTATTAAGGTGGGTATGAAGGCGGCTGTTGGAGATACCAAAGTATACGCTAAAAATTGTTTATATAGTTAATAAAAATAAGTATATATTTTTATATGATAAATATATTTTATTTATGATTTGAAGTTTTTATTAATAACTAGATAAATTGATCTTTAAATAATATATTTAACAACAGTCCATCGATATAATTAATCAAAAGATGTGGAGGAAGTATATTAAATTTTGTGTCAATTCATGCATACGATAATTATTTTACAAAAGTAATTTTTATAAAAGATATGTGATTAAAAATGAAGTATATTATGAAACTAATTTTTATAAAAGGAGATTTAACACTTTTAGTTAGATGTTAGAAGCGAAAAACTGTTACATGTTTAGTAAAATAGAGAGAGTATAATTGAAATGTGAATTGATAAAAATGAAAAGAAACTTCTTTCGTAGACACAAAAATGATAAGAGGAGAAGCTTCGGACGTGTGGGGCGGGTGAGAGAAGTAAGGCTATATTTTTTCAACTTAAACTCATTTATGTGCAGTTTCATTCAGTTCAACTCTTCTTAGTTATAATTTATACTTTACTTCAGTTCAGTTCAATTTAGTAAATTTCTGTTGAAGAGAATAACGTGAATATGTTGTAAAATCTAGACCTTCAGCCCATGGTATTGATACTCTTGAAAGGAGTTCTATTTGCTCGTAGCTCCCGTTTGACACCGGATAAAGCACCACTTTGTAGAAAATCGTTAGGTATGAATATGTTAGATACTTGTGACTCGAGTCTCTCTCCCCCCAAAAGCATATTCGATGGGCAAAGAAAACATTTTGTTGCGAATGAACAAACTGTTGTAGTTGGACCAGAAGTGCACTTGCAAGAAAACAGTTATAGTGAACCCATTGGGCCTGTGTTGGGCTGCTTACAAGAATATTGTATATGGTGTATCCATTGGGCCTGTACTTATTGTGATCCTAGGTGGAGCAACCATTGTGTAGGAAACATAGGATGATGAATCTTGAGAAACAAGCTGAAATATTAATAACCGATTTTAAGAGTAAAACCATTTCAGTGAGACACTATAAAAATATACTACTAGCATATAAACAACTGAGATTAATGTGATCATCTATCTATCCCTGCTGTGACACAAAGAAAACAGTTATGAGAAAAGAGGGAAAATAAAGAATTAAGTTGTATCAGCATTACACTTTAGTCTTCAGATAATTTCATTTGTGACTGTCTAATTTTAATATACAAGAGATATTTGTGTCGTTTATTACAATATTTGTAATTGTTACATGTTGGGGAGGGCCTAACTTAGGTTATGTTGATTAGCTTAAGGAAGTTTAACCCCAGCAATTTGATGGTTTTGTCAAACTTTAGAAAGTGAGAGACAACACAATTGGTCCAAAGGTGATAAGAAAAAAGAGATCTGGTTGTTGTCAAAAAAGCAAAAGTGGTTTAAAGCAAGAAAAAGAGGCACAGATAATGTCATGTACTTTAATAGTAGTGATTTCTTTTATAATAATATATTCTTTTCCCTTGCAAAGATGCCTTTGCATGGCATGGCTTCTTTTTCTGTACAAAAGCTAAATTACAAAAACTAATGACATTCTCTAAAGCACCCACAAATCTAGGGCTAGATACTAGGATTAGGAATCAAGTTTGTTCTTTGTTTTCAAAATTTTAGAGAAAAAGAAGTAGAGATCCTACTAATATAATATGGTGACTTGTATCATAATCCATGTCTATCCTTTATATTTTTAAAATATCAAAGATCACGGGGCTAATTGAGAAGCGATTTAAATTGAAAAATATTCATTTAAATAGTCTGTTTTGTACACAAAATAAACTATTTAAATGAGCATTTTCCAATTTAAATCGCTTTCCAATCAACCCTAAACAAGGACTTGAACATACAATTGGTTACATGACCTTAGAATTAAGTGGCATATTAAAAATGGTAACATCCATTTTATATTGTATTAAAGAGTAGCATATGTACATACAAAATAAATGCAGGCAAGATTTGGAATATCTACTAGGCAATAGTATAAAACATCAACTGTCATGCAAAATGCCAATAAATGACCTCTTGGTTGGTGTAACTCCTATCATTATCATGCCCTACTTCGGACCCATCGTGAATCATTTTATTCATACTTAATGCAATCACCAGTCACATTATGATGTATTGTTTCATGTGAGCTCGTATAGTAAATACAGTACATAGGAGAAGGTAAGTTAAGCGTATGATAACCCGCATTCATGATATATCTGCTTCTGGTTCACACAATAATTGAAGGAGAGGCCTGGTCAATATGCACTGGTCCTGGTTAAAGATTCTTGTTGTAACTTTAACCATACCCATTCAAATTTACTGATAGTAGATGAACGAGAACACTGCAACTAATAAATCCTGATCATATCTTACTTTTATGGTTTCCAGAGGTGTCATATATATGCTGCTAAATATTCTATTCCAAAGCAAGCAAAAGCTATTCTGAAATGAACCTCAACTCAAACCTCTTTTCAAAGATAAAAAGTATAGATTTCAAAACCAAAACCATATCAGTGGAACGTGAATGAACATAAGAGTAAGACTACTCAATCATTCACTCCAAAAGCTAAAGTTGATTGATTCAAGAAATATGGGCTCTCTGATTCCCCAAAAATCATAATATACAGAACCAGAGAAGTTATCAAGAGAGAACCTCTACTCTGATAGTCTGATCTGATCTACAATAATGGAATTTCCATTTCCATTTCTATTTCCATTTCTCACATTTATGTGCCTGATTCCATCCATTTTATCCCAAGTTACAGGTACAATCTAACACTCAGCTCTTCTTCTTTGAACAAATATTCAATCTCTTGAACATAACATGAACATGGACTTGACAAGTATGCAGATTTCATCAGCATAGACTGTGGAGCAAGAACCAACTACACCGATAACTCGACCGGCCTATCATGGATCTCAGACTCTCACCTCACAGGTCAAGGCTCACCAGTAACAGTAGAAAGCACAAATGTAAGCTCAGTACAGTACCAAACTCGGAGAGATTTTCCAACAGACAGCAACAAGTACTGCTACACTCTACCTACAGAACAACGAAGGCGGTACCTTGTTCGTGCAACGTTCCTGTATGGTAACATCGGAGGAACGTATCCCAAGTTTCAGCTTTACATGGATGCAACAAAGTGGGCTACAGTCACTGTTATGGAAGCTTCTAGAGTTTATAAGGAGGAAATGATCATCAGGGCACCTGCTGAGTCTATCAGTGTGTGTTTGTGCTGTTCCACGACGGGTTCGCCGTTTATTTCCACGCTCGAAATGCGGCCTTTGAATCTGTCCATGTATGCGACGGATTACGAAGATGTTTTTTACATGAAAGTGGCTCAGAGGATCAATTTTGGCGCTCAGACACTAGCTGATATAAGGTACTGAAGTGAGTCATAGGAAAACAAACCGGTTTTTCCTTAGCATTAGGCCAAATTTTGGGTTTTTCGCAGGTCCAACACTAGGATACACAATTACACACCTTATGTTTTAATTAGTCCTGTTTTTTTGGTATAAGTGGAGTTGCTGATTTACTACTATTTATGTTTATCATTTCTGCTGTGTGATCTTCATTTTTGGTGTTTACTAGGTATCCAGATGATCCATATGATCGAATATGGGAGTCGGATCTCGCCAGGCGGCCTAATTTCTTGGTTGGGGCGGCTCCAGGGACAGAGAGAATCAACACGACGGAGAACATAAATGTGAACACGAGAGAGTATCCGCCTGTTAAAGTAATGCAAACTGCAGTTGTTGGGACAAGAGGAAGCTTAACTTACCGGTTAAATCTGGAGGACTTTCCTGCTAATGCACGAGGTTACGCGTACTTTGCTGAGATTGAAGATCTGGGAGTGAATGAGACCAGGAAGTTTAAAATGGAGCAACCTTACATGCCTGACTATAGTAATGCTGTTGTTAATATAGCAGAGAACGCAATGGGAAGTTATACTCTTTACGAACCGAGTTACATGAATGTGACATTGGATTTCGTGTTGTCTTTCTCGTTTGTGAAAACAAGGGATTCTACACTAGGACCATTATTGAATGCTATGGAGATATGCAGATATGTTCAGATTTCTGCCAAGACAGATGACCAAGACGGTAAGCTAAACTGAACGGTACTGTTAGATTAAACACTTCTAGGACTTTGATTTTTAGGTGACTTAAAAGTTCTGTTCCTTTGACATGGAAGTGAGTAATCTCAATGCCTTACGTTCTATGACGGATGAAATTGGCTTGACGGAAGATCGTGGTGATCCTTGTTTGCCTACAAACTGGGAATGGGTGGCTTGTAGCTCAACTTCACCACCAAGAATAACCAAAATGTGAGTTCGCTACATTCTGTATAATGTACTCACTAGCTAGTGAGACATATACGTCACACTGTAGCGACTTAAGGTATTATACTCGATACTTACTACTTGAAACAGTATCCTGTCAGGTAAGAATTTGAGAGGAAGCATTCCACCACAGATTAAGAACATGGAAGGATTGACTGAGCTGTAAGAAAGATCCAACTGCTAGTACTTGAATTCCTTCGGAATTAAGCTTGATAGAAGGAATTCTGATCTTTACTTTCTGTACAGATGGTTGGATGGAAACTCACTCACTGGATCAATACCTGACATGAGTAACCTTGTCAATTTGCAAAT
Organism: Plantago elongata; assembly: GCA_036897095.1. NCBI lineage: Eukaryota > Viridiplantae > Streptophyta > Magnoliopsida > Lamiales > Plantaginaceae > Plantago > Plantago elongata. The sequence continues at coordinate 76,039 of JAYMSP010000006.1, forward strand.
ATTGTAAGCTCTCCACTAAACCAATTGAAACTGTTAACCCGAATCAGGAAGCAGTTCATTTTTTTCTTCAATGCCTCGTTGAAACTTTATATAAAATGCAGGCATCTAGAGAACAACCAGCTCACAGGGCCTTTACCATCATATCTGGGTAGCTTGCCAAACTTGCAAGAATTGTACGTGGTAATCTGGATAGTTTTGTTTTTCATAGTTGATGGAGCTAAACTGGTCTATACCTATTAACATTGTTGGATGTTTTCTGAAGCTTAAAGCCATTTCACTGTGTAACCATATTAAGCATGGTTGTTGGTTGTTATTTGGTTGTTGGCAGGCACATACAGAACAACTCTTTATCCGGTGAACTGCCTCCGCAATTGTTAAGAGGAAACTTAACTTTTAGGTCAGTATTTTTTGACATCATGAACTCTTGGTTTTACTCAAGATTCGCGTCATCTTAGTTTTCAGAACAATGTTCTGCAATCTGCATTTTAACTAGACTGGTACTTGAAAATTGTTGAAGGCCAAATGCAAAGATACGATTCATGCTTTCACTCTGTACTTCATCTCTGAATCAACAATTACAACATAAAGAAAATTCCATATGTAGCATGTAATAAGAACCACGTCTACTTTAAAGAACTGAGAAAACAATATCAAGCCCAACTGCATACATTCTTATCACTGAGAAAGTGAGAACTAAACTTGCAATTGGGATATTTTTGCATTATCAATTCTTCATCAGTATGTACTTTTCTGTTCTAGTTACGGAGGTAATCTTCATCTTAGACCAGTGGGGAAAACGCATACCAGATTAATTGTTGGAACTTCAGTCGGAGTATTGGTGTTTCTCTTTGTCTTACTAGCCATTTCAGGCCTTCTACTATTTCGCTACTATCGTAAAAAAGCAACTTCACGGAGGAAGAATACAGGTTTGTGCACTTACACTTCAAAGATAGTAATACATCCTTATAGCATTTGGCCTACCAGAAACTTTATTTTAAGCTTATTTCGTTCTTAAATGTTCTGTCGCCTTAAAAACAGGCAACACATGGAGCACCAGGCCACTGACAGCCTATTCAGCTGGAAGAGGTGGATCTATAAGAGATGAGGGCATTGCATACTACATTCCACTAGCAGAGTTAGAAGAAGCCACAAACAACTTCTCAAAGCAAATTGGGAAAGGAAGTTTTGGACCGGTATATTATGGGAAAATAAAAGATGGAAAGGAGGTTGCTGTGAAAAGTATGGCTGATTCATCTAGTCATGGGACCAAACAGTTTGTCACGGAGGTGCTCGCTTATTGATCTATCCTGTCATATTGATGATTTTGCTCATTAGAAGTTATCCCAAAGTTCATATACTCTCCGAAAAATCAAGAATAATACAAACAATCCACAAGTTTGCAGTAAAATTCAAGAAAGCATGTCTAAACACACAGCATTTATGTTCTGAGCATTTAGGCCTGTCTGAAATCCAACTATCGAAGCAGATATATTTAAAATCAGTAATATATCAGTAATCTTTGCATTAAAGTATCAGGATCGCATATAAGTTTCACAAGATTAAGTATGCTATAGTACCAGAACATCTCATGTCTATTTGAGATTACTAACTCATATAACTGTATAATAATACTTATAGGTTGCACTCTTATCCCGCATCCATCACAGAAATTTGGTTCCTTTGATTGGATACTGCGAGGAAGTGCATCAGCGCATGCTTGTCTATGAGTACATGCACAATGGGACCTTGCGTGATCACATACATGGTTTGAACTATGAACCTGCAGTGCAGTTGTAAGTTTAGGTATTTATAGAAAAAAAAGAGATATTAACATTAAATTGTACAGGTTCTGACAGCCGAAAACACCTAGACTGGCCAGCACGTCTTAGAATAGCTGAAGATGCAGCCAAAGGTTGGTCTTTACCACTTGATTTTCTTAATGCAGTTTTATCCAAACATGTTTGTATCAAGAAATGGAAATTCTACAGGCCTGGAGTATTTACACACTGGATGCAATCCTAGTATTATTCACCGAGATGTCAAAACAAGCAACATTCTGCTAGATATAAATATGAGAGCAAAGGTATCAGATTTTGGACTGTCGAGACAAGCTGAAGAAGACTTGACACACGTATCAAGCGTGGCACGAGGAACAGTAGGCTACCTTGATCCAGAGTAAGGACGACTAACTATACTACTATGCATTATACTTCAAAAAGTTCGACTCATGAAACAGACAATAATTCTCTTACCATACAAGGTACTACGCGAATCAACAGTTGACTGAGAAAAGTGACGTATATAGTTTTGGGGTAGTTCTCCTAGAACTTATATCTGGGAGAAAACCTGTTTCAACAGAGGAATTTGGTGCTGACTGGAGCATTGTTCACTGGGTAAGCTCTCAGATGATCACCATATTGTTCATAGTAAACATTAAGGCCTAACAAGTTCACTAAATTAATTCTGTCAAACTCAAGTTCTGGAGGATTTTATTGACAGAAATCTTGACATAGCTGACAAATTAATGCAAGAAATTTGCTGGTTTCTTATGTAATTACTCAAATTGCCAGGATCAGAACTGTTTCATGGTCTGAAAAAAAAAAAGATTCAATTTACTTAGTATTGCTCTATGTATGTGCAACTGGACAGAGCTCGATGGCTAATGATAAGAGTACTTAATTAATTATTTCATGTTCTTGTAATAGGCAAGGTCATTGATCCGGAAAGGAGATGTGATTAGCATCATAGACCCTACACTAACAGGAGAGGTGAAAATCGAATCAATATGGAGAATAGCAGAAGTTGCAATACAGTGTGTTGAACAGCACAGCTTCTCCAGGCCAAGAATGCAAGAGATTTTAACAGCCATACAGGACGCAATAAAGATTGAGAAGGGAACGGATTCGTCAGTAACTAGTAGTTCAAGAGCACAGTCCTCTAGGAAAACACTTCTATCAAGCTTTCTTGAACTGCAGAGCCCAGACATTTCCAGTGGATCATTAGTCCCCTCTGCTAGATAAATAAATATCTTATGGTTTTCGACTTTTCACAATGAAATGCTAATAGTCAGTACAGCTTAAAGCCTAACTATACAGTTCAAATACTCAGGTTTTACATTAATGCTGCCAACTTTTAGGGAATGCTTAATGTAAATTTTCATGCATTACATTGCCAGTATCTATAAACATGTAACTTAAATTTTCTGGGTAGTATATATGCAAATGCAGATATCTAACATTTTTGTGGACAATGCGGAATATTCTTAGGCTAAATCAAAGCACTCTTTTCTGATTGCATATATAACTGATCATTCTCACTTAAATTGGGGTGGTGAGACATATACCGTCCCAAGTTTGCTTTGCCTGTAACTTTAATTAATTCAGTGCACAATTACCACTTGTGTCATATTTAAACTCATGACATTTTTATTCATATTTCATTTTGATAGTTTGACCAATTTAGGATTGTAGTAAGAACTAAGAATAAAGTCTATCGACCATGTTGATCCTGACCTTTCTCTAGCCACGACACAACTCTATGGACATTGAGATTCATAGATGGTTGGAGTCTAACGGGTACCAGAGAAAGAAGACGGCATTGGAGTTAGATAAAAAATAAATAAATAAATAAATAAAGAAGTAAGAGACCGATTGATAGAAAATGTGTTTTATCCGGTCAAAACACATGTGTGATTTGGGTATGTGTTTGAGAGTGTGGTTTAGTAAGTTTAATCGGGAAACACAATGTTTGGTTCACAGTTTGATAGTTATTTTGATATGTATTTCGAAATGCAAGTAGCTGTTTGGTACGATTATGAAATATGATTGTGGTTGTGTTTCAGCCACTTGCATTGTAAATGACTAAAATACCATTAATTTTTTTAGTTGTTTTCAAGTTGTTTGGTTGAAACGAGATATGTATGTTTATCAATGAGTTTTGTAATTGTTTTTTATAAAATATTTTATAGTTTGTATTTGTAATGTAATGTATTAAATGAATGATTTGTCTTGAATATTTTTAATGTAATTATGTTTTTAAAAAAATTTATAGTTTTTATTTGTAATGTATTAAATGAATGGTTGGCCTTGAATATTTTTATTATTTTAATTTTAAAAAATAAAAAATGCATTATATACATGAAAATTAAATTTGAATTAGATAGTTGTTAGAAAAAATCGAAGACGTGAGAAATTAATCACCCACTTAATCAGTGATACTTCATTTTGTAAAATATTATAATATGGACGCATATAAAATTATCATATAGTATAATCAGGGGCGGAGCTAGGGATAAAAATAACGTGTAATTTATTAAAAATTGTAAAAATTTGATTGAAAATTTACACTACTTATACCGAAAAACACTATACATCATCGCCATAAATCTCAGTCTTTACAAACTAAAAGTTTAAATATACTCTATAAAAGTAAAATTTCAGTAGTATGCACGATAAAAGTTGAAATTTTTATGAGATTATGTATCAAAAAATATTATATATACAATCAAAAGTGCGAGATCGGATGTGGCTGGAGATACGCTTAGTCTAAATAGTGGCTCCGCCCTTCAGTATGATACTATGATGGCACAACATTGAAATGCAACAAAATTGGAGTAAGTACAAGAATTCAAGGGATTAAAATATTTAATTTTAAAGTAATTTTGATACTATCATTATAAAGATATGTTCAAGGGTGAGAAATGTAAATTCATTTGATAAATTGCGGGTAAAATAGACAATTTGTGTGTACTGAAAAACACACTCAACGGCGTGTTTCGGTTGTGGAGTGATTTCGAAACACACCGTCGAGTGTGTTTTGCACGGAGTCCCGGCGGACTAGCAAGTATGTTTCAAAATCCGATTTTAGTACTAAACAACGTGTTTTTGCCCGATCAACCATTAAAAATCCAAAATACAGCACTACCAATCACTCCCTAAGAATCTTTTAAAATTAGGGAATATAAGCAAACGAACACTACGACTTGTTTACCACTAGCTCTTCAGTTAACCTTTCAGCTCAATAATTTTTTTTAATAAAAAACTTATTAATTGAACGCGCAACTTTTTAAAAAAGCTAGCTGATTTGATAAGTTAGCTGATTTGTGAAGCTAATCAAATTACATTATTAAAAAAAAATACCTGATAAGTACCAATTACTTTTTTAGCTAGTTTTAATAAATATGGTCTAAGCATTTTTATTTAGTTTTGGACTGTGTACCTCCCATAACATAATTTTATGGTTCTAACTAATTTTAATTTATGAATATATGCTAGTAATATCTTTATTAATTAATTATAAAATTAATATATTATATTTTATAAATTGGCTTGTATATTAATTTTTAGAAACATAAACAATCGACCCTCATACCCGACACGTATAAATTAGTTTCGCGTATAAAACTACTCGTATTAAAATTGTTTTAGGGAAATACCTTGGAGGGTTCCCGACACTAACAAAACAGAGCGAAGCAAAAACAGTAGTACCAATAGCAAAGCCCTTGAGCGCCACAACAGAGTCGAGCTGAAACAATGTGGAAAAGGCGCCGTCCGGTGGATTCCGCCGTCTCCCCAACAGAAACGCCGGTTTTGGACACGGTGTTCATCGACACCAGCCTGGGTACCCACTTCGTTATGGTAGCCTCTTCTACTGAAACCGTTTCCGATTTCAAAAGTAAGTTTTACTCTCATGAAATTAACATTCTCTTCTTCAACTTTCCTATTACACTATTATTTCTGTTATCGATGTTACTATTTTTGCCTGATATATGCATTTCTAATTGCAATTAGGAAAATTACTAGTTATCGATAGGCTGTTTTCATAGTACTGTACCTATGGTTTTGAGATTTCTGTTGCTTTGGTATTATGTGATAGATAAGCTCTGATTTGATGTTTCTGTTGTTTTCTGATTGAACTGCTCATTTGGATTTATTGTTTTGTTTGTAGAGAGAATTGCAGTAGAGCATAAACGGTGTTATCCGGAGACTGGAGAAATAACGATTCATTCGTTGAAGGTATGTTTGTTTTTTTGAAGAGTATGCTATGTCTAATGGAGTACAATATGCTGATATGTTTGTTGTGACCTGTTTAGGTGAAGCGCGGAGAGAATTTTTATCATCTTCTGGATGTTTTGTTTCTTTACAGTGTGTTTCATCGGGTGGAAGGGGATAAGTTTATAGCGGTTGATTGTTCTAGTACTCCAGCTGACAACTTGAACCAGAGATCCTCGGATCATGGAGAAATGAGTGCAATTTGCCCTGTGGATGGGGTGCCTACACCGGTATTGCCCTTGGTGGATGTTGAAAAATCTTCCAAGAAGGTTATTAAGTTTAAAGGCAATAGTTCTTTACCTGAGAATTCCACTGAATCTCATGAAAAGAAGAAGAAGAAGAAGCGGAATTCCACTGATTCTCATGAAAAGAAGAAGCGGAATTCCACTGTATCTCATGAAAAGAAGAAGAAGAAGCGTAAATTGAATCACTGTGAAGATGTGTCTCGAAGATCGAATGTTGAAGTAGTTGTCAACGCGAGTCATGAATCACCTGTTGAGAGGACTGACTATGGTAATATAATGGTTAATGCAGTCAAAGCTCGAGAAATTGAGATTGGTTATGAGCAGCAAGAAAGTTTGATAAATAAATTTTCTGAAGTGGCAGTTGTGATGAATGACCATTCTTCCAATGGGGTTTTATTTGATGAAAAGACTGATAGAAAGGAAGTGGAGAGTGTTTTTCCTAATGATTCTGTAGCTGGCCAGTCTCAGGATAAATATGGCAGTAGCATTCCAACTGATCTGTTGGAGGGTGTTCATATCGATGAACCAATTCTTTCAGCTAAATTGGTTGAAAATACTGGTATGAGACAATGTATGAAATCTGATGGCAATAAGAAGGGAAAGAAAGCCAAGAAAACACCTGTGAAAATCCAGGATTCATCAGATTTGAAGGTGGAGAATAGGAAAGCTGAGGGTGTTGAGGGAAGCTATATAGCTGGTGCAGCAGAAAAAAGTGAAGTAGGAGTCATTGTTGATTCTCCAGTGCTCTTACATTGTGAAAGGACATCAGAGGCTGTGTTGAAGAATGTGATAGATGAGGATGATATGTCCATAAAATATGGAAACGAACTTGTTCCAAATGATCAGGCTGATCATTTGGATCTTGTAGAGATTAATAATAGTGTTACATTGGATGATGCTAATGTTGATGGGAACAGGAAGAGAGAGAAAGCTCAGGCAGATCAGGATGCATCAACCTTGGAACAAGAGGCTGCAACATGTGAGAGTTTAGAGGGAACACTTGATCCTGCTACAGCAGAAAAGTGTATCGAGAAGTCTCAAAAGCTTCTAATCTCCGATGGAAGGAAACCTGAACCTGTAAATCAAAAGTTTGAAGATGAACTTGGGAAAGATGCCCGGAATGATCATTCAAGGGGCAACAGAGAATCAACTATTTCAGCCAGAGTGATGGATACCAGTGCTGGAATGCAGGAAGGCAAATCTGTTATCAAGAAGATGAATAAATCTAAGAAAAAAGATGTGGCGTGTGCTACTGCTACGGTGGAAAAGAGTGTTGAGAACTTTCAACTCATGTTTAGTTCTGATGAAAGGAACGAGGACACCATGTTGTGGAGCGAAAAACCTGAGTTTGTAACCCAGAAATCTGAAAATGAACCTGGTAGAGATGCTCCAGTTGAACAAGATAACATCATTGGATCCAATCTCCCAGCCAGTGTGCTGGATACTGGTGACAAGATGGAAAATGCCAAATCCAATGGTAGAAAGAGAAAGAAATCTAAGAAGAAAGGTGGGAAAATTCAGGACGCATCAGATGCAGAGGATGAGACTAGAAAAAGTGGATTTGTTGAACCATGTCCTGAAGCTTGTAATACCAAACAGAAGGAAGATGGGAGCCACCCAACTCTAGGCCCCAATATTGAGGGAGGGCGTGCTCCTGCTACCACAGAAAAGAATATTGAGAGCTTTCAAATGATATTAGCTTCTGATGGAAGGAAAGAGGACACTGTGCTGGAAACTGAAAATCCTGAGTCTTTTACCCGAAAATCTGAAAATGATCTTGATAACATTGTTCCAACTGAACACTCAGAGGGCATCAGAGAATCAACTATTTCAGCCAGAGTGATGGATACCAGTGCCGGAATGCAGGTGCGCAAATCTGCTGTCAAGAAGAGAAAGAAATCTAAGAAAGGTGGGAAAATTCAGGACGCATTAGATGCAGTGGATGTGACTAGAAAAAGTGGATTTGTTGAACCATGTCCTGAAGCTTGTAATACCGAACAGAAGGAAGTTGGGAGCCACCCAACTCTAGGCCCCAATATTGAGGTAATGCGTGCTCCTGCTACTACAGAAAAAAATATTGACAACTTTCAAATGATGTTAGCTTCTGATGGAAGGAAAGAGGACTCTGTGCTGGAAAGTGAAAATCCCGAGTCTTATACCCGGAAATCTGAAATTGATCTTGATAACATTGTTCCAACTGAACATTCAGAGGGCATCAGGGAGTCCTTTCCTTCAGCCGGAGTGGTGGATATCCCTAACAGGATACAAGATGCCAAATCTGTTGGTAAGAAGAAGAGAAAGAAATCTAAGAAGAAAGGTCCAAGAATTCAGGACGCATCATGTGTAGAGGATAAGACCAAAGGTAAATCTAATGAACCATGTGCTGTAGCTTGTACTACGAAAGAAAAGGAAGATGGAAGTCGTCCATCTCTAGGCCAGAATAAGGAAGTGGTACTGCCATCATATAGTAAGACATCAGACTGCATAGATGCAGAATTGTTGCAGAAAGCAACAGAATCTTTACCCAATTTGCCAGCAAATAATGTTGTCGGGGTAGAAAATATAGTTGACAGCATTAGGAAGAGAAAGAAGGGGGAAGATACGGATGTTAGTGTGGTGAAGTCATCAATGGAGAAAATCAGTGGTGAAATGCCTTTAACTGAGCAATACTTGACTAGTTCCGTGCACATTGGACGGCAGCAGGCACATGATTCCTCATCCCAGGTTACTCCTGATAACATGGAAGAAAAAGTTGACACTGAGCATGGCCCCACTGCTCAAGAAATTAATTTCAGGCAGTACTTTGTACATGATCAAAACCAGCAAAAAGGCACTTCTAGTGACAATGTGAAAGTTTCAAGCAAGTCCAACGGTGAGATGAAAACCGGAAAGAATGTGAAAGAAAGCAGTTTCTCTTCTACCAACACAGAGATGAAGACTCCACGAGCAGTGATAGGAAAATTAGGAACCATGAAACAGGATAGCCACCATGTAAATTCTATTAATAACAAGATGATGTCAGTGAAGCCTCAACAAAATAAGAGCATTCTTGCAAAATCAGGAGCAAAGTATCTGGATAATGGTGGAGGAAATTCAATTAAGAAGATATCGATGAAGACTCCAAATAAGAATAGCATGCTTAAAAAATCAGGGTCAATCTTCCAGGGAAATAGTGATGATGATTCTGGGGATGAAACTGGAGCTGTTCATCCAGATGCAAGTACCCGTGCTCCATCAGATGGTTCATCACAGTCTGTTGATTCAGAAGGGGAAAGTGAGTTGAGTGAAAGTACGTTATAAACTAGCTATGAATTCAACCTTGTCTGGAAGGACAATTACTTCATAAATCCTCATCTTATATACTCTGTTCCTTTCTTTTATCTAGTGTTAATGTAATTGCTGATGCTTACATTTCCTGTGCTTTTGCGATTAATGTGTATTTCAACTCACAGGATCCCATGATGGGAAAGGAAGATCTGCTGGCGGCGTAGAGTCTACACTGGAGTAAGTCTTCTGTACTCATTTTGTATAAGCTCACCCTCCACTATTATAAAAGGTGCAGATATTGTGACTATTGCTTATTTAGATATAAAAAAAGGTTTTCTTGCACTCTGCTTTTGCAAAATCCTGAAAGAGGTGTGGTAAACCTCTCAAGGAGGATAATTGCATGCTTTTGCAAACAAAAGGAGTCTTATATGTACCTGTGATTCACAAGTAGTTCAATGCCCCCCAACAAAGAGCTGACGGATCTTCGGTTAGATGAATCACCCAAAGAGTTTAACAATATATGATATGGAAAATATAATGGGAGGTGAATATAATTAACTTTCATTGCAAAATGTTTACCATTTGCCGTTTTGGTTGTAGTCAGGACTTTATTCTATTGTAACTATAAAATGAAGCTGACCATTCACTTTCTTCGCAAAACCTTCATCATGAGCCACTCTTAATGGTAGTCGGGATTTAGTACTACCAAATATAGTACCAGTTAACTCTAAAATGAAACTGAACACTCTTGTGATGTTTCTTGCAACAGTCCTGATGATTTCTCAATCAAAATGATTGTAAGAAGCTCTAATCAGTTCAAGAAGGCGAAGCTTCAAGCCTCACAAAGTGAACCCGAGCTAGATGAATCGCTTCTTGATACTCAGCCCTACCCATGAGTACAAAAGCGAACAGGTGGAACTCTTGTTTTATTCCTCCAGTTACTTATTTGCCGAAACTGAGTGGCAATTTTGCCATAACCAATCCGCTCGTAAGAATGAATACTTTTGATGTGTTGCTTGAAACCCCCTTGTTATAATTATAAACTGCTGTATGGAGATGGATTAAACAGGCATAGTTCTCTCGGAGAATTTTAATTAGAAGAGGTCGGTGTTGATCTTCACTTTCACGTTGTTAGAATGTTTTGGTAGTACTGCAGCCCTCTGGCCAGATTACAGCTTTTGCTAGTTCTGAAAGTGAACGCAAAACTAAATTACTACACACTGTATGGTTCGTCTTAGTTCTTGTCATTCCTTTGGATTGAATGTTTGCTTAAATTAGTTGATAGACTTGGTGCATTGAAGATTGTTACTTTCATGATATGATTGCATTTCACATGTTAACTAAAACCACAATATTGCAAAACTGAACGCTAACAGTTAAATTTAAACTTATTTGATCCAATTTACGAAGCAAAAAGTATATTGTTAGTGAGATTTCTTGAACGTCAGTGTCCCCGGACCAATTTGGACCTCTTAAGGAGCTTCCTAGCAAACCCCACCGGGCATCAGAGTGCGTTCAATCTCTACAAATATATCTGGCTACAGTGCATGATCAAACATGTTCCAAAGCTAAAAGATAAACGTCTCATTATTATATATGGCCGGTGATGAAAACAAGTTCTATACCCACTGTAACATATACTTTATTTTAGAAATGTAGTAATAAAACTATTCAAAGGAGCATTTTATAAATCAACTATAAAATCACAACATAGATGCATCAAACGGTACAGATATTAATTGTTGAATGCAAGTTCATTTTCATGTGTTTTTTTCTGCAATCAGAAGCTTAGTTCTACCATAGAATTCATCATCCCTTTTGACAATATTTGTCTCGATTATGGCCTTTCTCTTGAGGATGATTGTGTCAGTTAACTTTTGTTGTGACCTGCTAAACTCAAGAAGACAACCATAGGTACGATCCTGCACTCCAACAAAAAGGGATTCGGTATCTGGACTGAATGACATGCCAGATATGTCATGTGTCACCAAAGAAATCAATTTCCTGCTTTTCGTGTTTCCTCATACCCACTTTGGACATAAAAAACATGGACAAAATCTGCAGGTTCTGCCATCGCCATGAACCTTCCATCAGATGTGTAGCGGATAGAGCGGATGGAACCAAGGTTGCCTTCAAAGCAGTAACTGACTTGGAAAGGTTTCATACATCCCAAATCCGGCATGTTTTGTCCTGGTTCCCTGTAGCAAAAGTTAGGCCATACGGGTGCCAGGCAGATGCAAATGAGTAGTCAAGGTGTCCACGCAAAGATACAATTGGCTGCAGAAATGGATATCAGGGAACAAATTCAGTATAATGTAATCTGCATAAAGACCACTTGCATCTCTATCTTATACAAGCAACTTTCCACTCTTAGAACCAACCAATATGGCATCTGGATCATCTCCAACAATTATCATAAAGCTTACCATCAGGACTTACAGAAGTATGCTGCAAGCACAAACCGTTGAATCGGGAAAAAAGAAAACAGTTCAGTAACAGACCAGGCAAATCTAGAGGGAAACAAACATAAGCAAATAAGCAATATCTAATCTTGGCCTGATTCCCAAATGGAACTTTTTTTCTCTGATATGTGCAGTAGGTGCACATCAGAATTACTAACCTCAGTAGGTGCTACATGCCCAGATAAATTGAGCACTTCACACTTCAGACTGCGTGCATGTCAGCGATGACCAATGCACAACTGAGAAATGTGACATAAAGTAAACATATCATGCTTTGATGTAGCCCATAACAAATTTCTTTCTCAACTGCATCAAAGCAGTAAATTCGTATGTAAGCAATCTGCTCCAACTTTAACCTATCTGAACTTAAATACTAAAATGATACTGCTAATCATGAATTCGCATGCAAAACAACATATAAAAGAAACTAAAGTCTGTAAAATCGAACAATGCATGCACATTTATGACCTGAAAATGCAAAATTGTAGACTTCACAGATCTTGAATTCCGTCTAATCTGAGTGTCCCTTCTCGGTATTATTGCATTCCTAGCCATAATTTGAAAGAAGGTAGTTGGGATTCGTTTTATTCCAAAGGATTACCGCTCTAATAACGAAATTGGCTAGAGTTCGCCAAATAATATTTTATTTACTTCAATTATTTTAATTTTAGGCATTAGGATCTTTTGGAATATTCTTAGAGTGAGAGATCTAGAGTAATAATGAAATCATTAAATTTCTCTAAGATGATAAGACAGGTAGATCTTTATTTAATTCTAAAAATGTATTTCAATTATTTCTTAACTTTAGAACTCTTGACTACCTGAAATAACCTGTCAGGTAAGTATAAATAGTACCTACGACAGACTTAACCCTAATTTATGAGTTTATTAATAAAGAAGGATCATTCCACCGAATCATCGCTTTGCGTGCACCGACTAGGTCAACACATATTCGCGAAACTACCCCTTTAATGGGCGAACCCGTTCTTAGGAACACCAAATCCGCCACTACCATGGCGAAAGGTTTGGTAATCCGCATCTTGGATTACTATCAAAAAGTTACATCCCAACATATGGTATCAAAGCAGGACGATACATCGGGAGCGTCACCATCACCAACGGTGAGGAGGTGTGTTTCGAAGATGGAGGATGATGTCCAAGACATTCGTGCTATATTGGCACGAATATTGGAGATTGATGGCGGGAAGAAGAGTTGGCGGTTGCGCAGCTTGAGGAGAGGACATGACGTGCGGCGCTAAGGGCAAGGGAGAAGAGGTGTCGCGAAGAGGAGGAGAACCAGGAACGAGTTGAAAGGGAGAAGGAGTCGAAAAGGGGTTCGAAGGAGAAGCAGGCGGTGAGGAGGAGAAGGGGATCGATTACGACGAAAGAAGAGTTTGGGAAGGGAGACGGCGGCATTAAAGCGAAAAGAGGTGAGGGTTCGACGGAGGTGGGTAGGGCGGTATGGCGCGATACGCGTGGGAAGAATGAGGAAAGGGAGGCGGCCATGGAAGTCAATGGGAAGGGTATAGTCGAGGAGAAGGAGGAGGTGCAGAACGACGGGGAAGAAAGAGGAGGAGGAGGAGAAGAAGGAGAAGAAGAAGAACGATGGAGGAGCAGCCAAAGAGGGAGAAGGAGGCAGTGCGCATGGCGCCATCGGGAGCACATGCAGGCGCGTGAAAGCCACACGTCCGGTACTCGAGAAGATGCGCCCGCTCGTGTTGGCGCGTAGGAGAGAGGAATGGCGCGTGGAGGTGGACGGAGCGGAGAAGATAACTCCAAGGTATCATGGTCCGATGAAGAGGGCGACGGAAAGGGTCAAGGAGGATATGAGGAACCAAGGGGTGAATAATTCAAGAAATGGAGGTTCCTAGGAGATATGGGGGCGGGCAGATGCTTGCAGGTTCGAGTGGTGGCTCTTCGATGGGTCTAGAGAGCGGAAGAGGAACCGTAGAAGTTTGGCTTTCAAGAGGATTTATTAGTTTATTCAGACAACCATAGTAAACGTATAATGACTACGATCACCAACTTTGTTGCCGATTCATCTTTATATATATATATATATATATATATATATATATATATATATATATATACACACACACACACACACACATACAAAACACCATTCAATGTGTTATTCCAAAAGCTAATTAATAATGAGGTCGACCCCTTTTTCTTCACAAAGAACATGGCAGATCTGACACTAGTTTTGTCAGATACAACAACAAAACTAGTACTTTGATGGTAGATGACAAATCATTAGTAATGACAGAGAAACATGTAAAAAACTGGTTTGGCATAACTGATGGCGAGGTCAAGCTTGAACTGAAAAAAGGAATGATGGTTCAGAACGAGAAGTTCGTAAATGACAACTATCTAGTAGTGAAGAAAGCCAAACAAAACAAATCTGCTAGGCCAAAGTTGACATCATCAATGATACATGAAAGGCTTGAAAAACTTAAAGACAATAAAGAGGTTAGTCTAGTTTCATGTATGTTGTAGATTATGGTTTTATGGCTTCTTTTATGCTAGTTTCATGTTGATTTTAACTAGTTTCATGTACAGTAACTTGCAGGTCAACTAGATGAATTTGCAGCTAATACAGTACTATGGATTATAGTTGAAGGTTTGCTTAACAACAAGGTAGAATTCTTAGCCACCTGAGTTCATCACTGTGTACCACTGATGAATCACACTTAGGATATATCTTGATGTTGTTGGTAAATATATATATGTAATTTTTTTTAAAAATGGAAAAACTTCAAATTATAATATCTTTTTCGAAATGATCAATAAAGTAGTTTTATCGATCGACGCTTGATTGAATCACTCTATAAAGTTTTAGTCACTAACTACTCCATTATAGTTTTAGCCAAACCATGACAATGAGCACCTGAAACACCATAATGAGTCCTCCATAGCATGAAAAAAATTATTGGTAAAACAAAAACCAACACACAATTTATGAAGCATAATTCTCATACATTTGTAGTATATACAATAAAGTTGTTTTGTTTGGCTCATGATGTTATCAAAAGTGAGCCTTATGCGGAATACATATATTGTTTGATATATGTGAAGTTTTGAAATTTTGGGATAATTCGAATTCTCTTGAACTAAAAAATGTCAAATAATGTGTGTTAGTTTTATATTATCAATAATCATTTTTAATCAGTTTTCATTATCTCCAATTCGAAACCCTAACCCTACCCACTTTCCCACTTTCTTCCATCAGCCTCTTCGTTCTAGTCGACTTCTTCAGCGTTTCGTCCCTCTACTTCGAGACAAAGTTCACTTCTCTTTGAATTGGATTAAAGCCTTTCCCACTTACATATATCCGGATTATGTTATCGGTGAAGATTATTATATATATAGAATGAGTCTAAGGCGGGGACATATCAAAATACTAACTGTTGTAAAGTTGTCGATCAAAATACTTTGACTCGTACAACACTATATGGGGTTCAGATGTGGTAGCCGAAGCAATGAAGAACAATCAGAGAATAACATGAAATATAATCGTTTTGGAGTATTTCAATTGGCATTTTGAGGAATTTCTATCATCATATGGCCGATATGTGGCAGATAGTATGAGTCAATGTCAGATTCTGGGCGATGAGGATTTAGACTGAGGTTTAGTTAAGGTCTTGGGAGACAATTACCTACTGAGGATTTTTGTCGGTGCTCGCGTCTCGTTCCAGGAGCAGCAATTCAACGTCTAGAGCTTATCAGATTTCCCGGCCTGGTTGTTGTTGTTGGAAATTATGAAGAAAAAATGAAGTAAATAATGCCTTGAGAGGTGTATTTACACTGAGACAATTTCTTAATCATTTGTTAATTAAGAGAATATAATATATATTCATAAGAAACTTTGTAAAAGCTTCGAATCGATATTGTCTACCCAAATTGACCTTGGGTTAGTGAGTAATAAATGCTTAAAGTAAGAAGGTGTAGTGGTTTTTTACCACATTGCTTGAGAGCAAGGTTTATATTTTACTCCCTCCGTCCCAGAACAAATGTCATATATTCCTTTTATATCTGTACCACTACAAATATTTTTTTTTCTATTTTTGGCAACATTTTCAACCCAACCACGTGTCTTTGTCTTTCAATATTTTACACTGCATATTAAACTCCGTGCCCAAAAAGTAAAGTGTCATTTTGTTCTGGGACGGAGGGAGTAATAGTTACTTCTTGGTGTCCAAGTTGTGTAGTTAGATGAGTTGAGTGCAAATTCTGGCCAGATTTGTATGCGAAATTAGTTGACTAGTCTGTGAGTGGGTGCGTGCAACTCTTATACACGATTGGTGAATCGAACCAAACTCAAATAGGTTAGCCCTTATGAGCTAAGTTGTTGTTGGTTCAACTTCTTCCACCTTCTAGAAGTTTTGCTTCAAATTGAAGTTGTAACTCATGTGAGTTACATGTATTCAATTTGATATTTGTTGCTCCATAAGTAACAACATCATTACTCTTGTGAAGTAGTGAAGGTAGTGGAGCATAAGTTACAAAATATTTTGTAATGAATTGGTGTAATGCAGAATGTTACATTCTCAATTCATCGACTATAAAAGGGTCTCATTTGTCTTGGAACAGAGTAGAAGAAACCCTCTATCTTCCCTTTCGTATAATATGGACTTCAGTTTTGTTTGCCATGAACATCTAGTGCATCTAGTTGTTAAGGTTCGACCGTTGTATTATGGAAAACAAGCGTTCAGCGATACCTCAAGTACCGTAGTGAGGGGACCGTAATTGTTTTAAGAAGAATGTACAGTCGCTTGACTCGAATTTTTATTTGGCTAAAGGGATGATTCAATTAACGTTTTTTCTCTATATATTTTAATTCATTTTATATACACTTATATCTTCAATTTACTCCAATCAGGTGCAACAGTTGTGTGATTCTCAGTTCTCGCCTTCTAAGTTGAGAGTTCTCTGATCTTGAATGGAAAAAATTTGAGTGTACAAGTCTGTGATGCAAGACGTATCAACGGAGTTTTGAAGTGAAAGACTTTTTAGCTTTATATTGTTATTATGGTTGTCATTTGAATATTTGGATATGCACTCTAGGCTTTATTGCTTCCATGGATTATTGGACACGAGTTCGGTGGGCATCTATTTTATTTCACTTGTGTTCCATATGTAGTATTACTATTATTCGATTATTTGATGTTGAATCTCATGATCCTGGATAAAATTTAAAAAAAATCATCTTTAATCCAAACTGTAATTAGACGAACGGGTAAAACAACAAAATAGATGTTTCCAAGTATCTGCTTGTATTGTTGTTATATTGTATGCAATCGATCAGTTGAGCCAAAAGATCACACGGGAATATTAGCAATCAGTAAAATTTTGATCGTCGGATTACTCAATTCATCACCATTACACCCAATTCATCTTTTTGATCAGTGAACTCTCATGAATTTGACAATAACAATACATACTTCGATGAATTTGTAATCGATTATCATGTAACGTAACTGAGTAGATGTTGTTTTGCATAGATATTAACCATGATCATATAGTGCACGATCTACGAAAGACGATGTATTGAAAAAATAACGTAAATGTTATTATTATTACTGAGAACATGAAATGTTTATTTAAGGGTATTCATATTATTCATAAATTGATAAATATTTAGTTTATGAAAGAGTATGCATTTTTCATTCTTAATAAAATAATACGATCTATGCCAAAATTATAAATATATAATATTCGATTATATTTTGGGAACCCATTTTTATATTTTGTTAGAATTTTGAAGTAGGAGATACAAGCATTACTCAGAAAGTGTCCATTAAGTTTACTTTCAACATTATTGTTGTAATATTGACAATACTTTGTAAGAAAGGACACTTTTAATTATAAAAGTGGCAAACTTGTTAAGCACTGATAATACTCTTCGTGACATAACTATGTGCAATTTTTATAGATTAATTCACAATTGATTCAATTAGCATTTTCATCTCTAATCATTAGTGTTTTATAATATTACTTTTCTCAATTCAACTCGATATACATTACAAAGTGACAAATTGAGTAACTTATCCGTCTCAAAAGATTTTATAGATAGATTTCCGAAAATAAAATTGGGTACAAGAAAGTTGCACCTAGTTACCAATGTCATTATGTCAACATATATATTAGGAACAAAACTCTTTTTCTTCTATTCTTCTCCTTCTTCTTCTCTCTCAAAAGAGATTCTTGAGCAGGTGAAAATCCCATGAGAAAACCCTTGTTCAATTACGATTCTCAGCTGAACTAATCAATCTTATCTGGGTTGCACTAATTTTCCTTACAACACAGAGAAATTCAATTTGAGTAATTTGTTCTTGATCACACTTGTAATTTTTGCTGAATTCTCGGGTACCTGATTCTTCGGTCCCTTTTGTATAATGCTTGATTCGTTTCTGCTTTATCTGTCTTGTAACTTGCTGATCATCCACCGGTGTGTATCTGAATATACTCTGTTTCTCAAAGTGTGAAAAAGGTTCCTTTTTTACTGTTAAAAACTTGCGCTTGCTTTATTACATGGTGAATTTATTGATCAATTGTTTGGTGATCGGTTCTTGAGCTTAAAAAACTGAGGCCTTTTAGCTGATTTCGTGTGCCTGGGTTAAAAAAAATTGGGTATTTTTGTGCTTTCCCTTTGTCTCTATTCAGACTATGTGATCATTAATCTCGCTACTCTGTTTGGTGTGCCGAATTTTATTTCTGGCTCCGATCCTGATAGACGGAACTCGGAATGCTAGTAGTTACTATACTGGACTGTCTTAGGTTGTTTAGTATAGAGTTTTAGTTTGGTTGAAATATAGATGATGCTTTGTACCAAGTAAGTACTGTGATTGCTTCCATGGTGATTCTTTGCACAATGCAGTTTGCAATTTGGTATCTTGATAATATATTGGGACTTTTTAACTATTTTTAGCTTGATACAGTTTATAATTTTGGAAGATATTAATCCGAATAGTGAGGATACTGATCCAGACAATATGACATTGTATTTGAAAGAGAATGCTAATATATTCTTATGATTTTTTTCTGCAAATTAAGCTGTTAACATCAGTTGTGCTCATGGATGCCACTAGTAGTGGAACCTCAAGCATTCAGTACCATGAAAGTGCGAATCAGGCGGTAGCCTCGATTACCCATCATCCGGCACCATGTGAGAAACGTGTTTGTTTTGGAAATGCAAGCCCCGGAGAGTTTCCGTTGTCTGATAAACCATATATTCTTCTTCATGTTCTTACTGTCTCTAATCTGGACCCACAAGATCTTGCAAAACTTGAGGTGAATGTCTTTTGTTATATGATGATACTCATAAAGGGATTTACTGAAACTAAGGATGTTGGATTGGTTTTGCTGCTGACGTTAGTGTTATGTGTTTTCCAGGCCACCTGTTCCTTCTTTCGGCAGCCTGCAAATTTACCCCCTGACTATGGGCTATCATTAGCTGAGCTTGCGAGTCTTGACATGTGCGAGTACAGAACGGCGTTCAAAGCAATGACGGTTGGACAAAAACAAGATTTGAAGCAAAGATGTGGTGGCTCTTGGAAACTAGTGTTGAGGTACTTGCTTAGTGGTGAAGCGTGTTCTAGGCGGGGGAAATCACAGGCCATAGCTGCACCTGGTCATAGTGTTGTTCTGACTTCCAAAGGAGATGTATATTCATTCGGCTGTAACAAATTGGGACAGCTAGGACATGGAACAACAAATGATGAGCCACGTCCTCAGCTAATTAGGTACCAAATTTACTGCTCGGACTCAAGTCCTGTTTTCAAGAATTTATTCAAAACCTCCACCATTTTTATTGCAATGTTTTGGAAATTTATTTGGAAAATGATTTGAATAGTTTCTCAATCGCAAGCAATTTTCTTTTCACTGTTGAAATCTGCTGTTAAGTGAAAAATTGGGAGCTTAGTATCTGTTCCACTATTTTCTTTAAAGACGGATGGTTTCCGATCGAATTTAATTGTAGTACTTTACATATGTAGATCGCTGCAAGGCCTCCGCATCATTCATGCAACTGCAGGTCCTGGTCGGACAATACTAGTTAGTGACAATGGAGGGGTTTATGCCACGGGACTAGATTCGTTTGGTGACGTGGAACATCTAAATATATTTGAGGCACCGGATCATTTCACGGATATGCTGTCAATTACCCCTCGGCGAATTGAGTCGTTGAAAGATATTTTTGTGGTACAAGCTGTTATAGGGAACTTATTTGTAGCCGTATTGTCAAGAGAAGGCAGGGTTTACACATTTTCATGGGGAGACAGCGAAAAACTTGGCCATCAGTCGAACCCAGACGATCGTGAACCCCGACCATTGTTGGGAGCACTTGAAAATTCACTTGTTGTTCAGATTGCGGCAGGATACTGCTTTCTTCTTGCTCTGGCCTTCGAATCTGGTCGAATGTTAGCCCATCTCCTTTTCTTTTTAATTTGCATTACAGCATCGCTTATTAAGACAATCTTTTCCGACATGTATGGCGGCTAATCAGTTTACAATTTGAAAAACTTTACATGCTTTTGGAAATGGCCACTGTCTAAATACCAGGCCTATCCCATAAAAACAATATTCTTTTACTTTCAAAGCTTTGCGCTTGCAATTGATGCTTTTGCTTCTGTTTTTCTCCAAATAAACTTACGGAAGATGATTTTCTGAAAGAGCTTTTGATAAACATTACTTTACAAAAATGAATGTTTATTCTGCTGTCCTCATTGTAATTTGTATGTTTGGTTTTGTTTCTACTTATTTTCTTGAATTAATGCACAATAATACGCTCATATATTTTGATTTATAGGTCAGTGTACTCTGTCGGCTGTGGATTAGGTGGAAAGCTGGGAAATGGCACCACAACAAATGAAAAGCAGCTCAGATTAGTTGAACAGTTCAAATTATTGAATCTGGAACCTATAGCAGTTGCAGCAGGTCCTTGGCATGCTGCAGTTCTTGGAAAGGATGGAAGACTATGCACGTGGGGTTGGGGAAGACTCGGTTGTTTAGGTCATGGGAATGAAGATAATCAAACAGTACCGATGGTAGTTGAGGCATTGAGCAATATCAAAGCTGTTCATGTCACTGCAGGATTCCACTCAACCTTTGTGGTCTCAGATAATGGTGATGTTTATTCATTCGGGTGTAATATACTCAATGATCTTGGACACAACAACGATGGTGATGGTCATGACGATACTGATGATGAAGAGGTTTGTTCTTTACTCTGGTCTCCTTTCTGTTTTACTTATTTCCAAACTTATGGTCTTTGGTGTATATTGTAGGATAATATAGCAGTGAGCATCTCAACCCCCACTCTTGTGGCCTCACTGAAAGAGCTGAATGAAAAGATTGTGCAGATAGGAATAACGAACTCTGTCTGCTGGAAAGGTCACAATTTTGCACTTACTGAATCAAATAAGCTCTATGCGTTTGGATTTCGGGGCATGGGACAGATTTGTGTCAATCTTGAAGACCATGCTATCACCAAAAATCCTAAGCAACTTAAAATTGATCTGAGTTGACTGGATGAAGGCCGTTTACCGTGCTCTTGTAAATGATTAAGGATCTCATTTTATCTTCTTTTGAAGTTATTATGATGTTCAGTTACAGTCAATAGGAACATCAATGTGAAAAGATTAGGATCTGAAACTTTTAGAAATATTCATAGATTTTTGCTTCACCTGGTATAAATTATGACCGAGACTGTTTTAGATACATTGGCAAGTCCTACGTCTGGTGCAGGTATTGTTGCTCGAGGAGTAACAGACTGATATAATATAGATATGTTTGGAACATTATACGTGGCATATTTTGCATCTCGGAGCTCTGAATCTCCAGCCGGACACCTGGCAGATACACAAACCAGAAGTCTGGCATTTTGAATAGATCAGGATCTCTGGCTGGATGCCTGGCAGATGCACAAAACTGAAGTCTCGAATGATGATTTTCTACTGCCATTTTTTATCCTGTTTCTAGATGTTCAAATTGGCCTGCTGTTTTTAGTTGCAAACAAATGCGTCGGTTTACATTGAGAATAGTAAAACATATGGCTCAAAGAGCCACCATTGAAAAGGAAAGCAGTAATCCATAAATAAGAAAATGCATTACAAAATCTCAAGTCATTTTAAGGGAGTCGCCAAACGCAGCATAGCCTTGTATAACAACGTTGAGGCTATCCTTTCCACGGCAAAAAGTTCTGCCAGGGATACCTAATATTCAAAATTGGGACTGTTAATAGTCAGATGGGGATATAACATCGTCAATTTTTAGGATCATCTTAACGACTTGAGTTGCGAGGAGAATTTGCTGTTGTTTCCCAATCAGGGTCTCAAAGACATTTTGCCCCCGCATGTCATTTGTTCCAATGTCATTGCAATCGATACCACAACAAGGATTGTTCTCCTGCAAAGAAACATCATGCAGTCATATCTTGGACGAATAATTACCTAAACTGTTATACCTAGAATGTAGAGAAAACTTCGCTATGTTAAAGAAAAGAAAAAACAGTACCTTAATTTGCTGTAATTTAACAGCAGATAATGTTTCAATAGGCTGGAGACCACTATTCTCTGCCAGAGCCATGGGGATAGCATCCAATGCCTCTGCAAATGCCCTAATTGCGTACTGCGGAGAGATATAAGTAAATACTATCAATCAAGCAATTCTAACAACAAAAGGATACTATTGGTGTACATGACAAAATGTATGGTTATACCTGTTCAACTCCTGGGTATTTGTCGGCAGCTGCTTCTACAGCTAAGGAGCAAGAAATTTCAGCTGAACCACCACCATACACAATAGAGTTGTTGCGGATGAGATTTCGAGCAACACACAAAGCATCATGAAGGCTGCGCTTGGTTTCTTCTATCATCATCTTGTTACCTAAGAAAACCAACAAAAGAACAAGGTGTCTCAGACTCTCAATCCCCTGCAAACTTTTACTAATAACATGCCCATAAAGGATTAGAATATAGTAACCATATTCCTCACAGGCTGCTCCACTGAATCATGAATTAACAAGCAATCCACGCCTGGTAGATGATACAAAGAACATGAAAACGATTACTCCTATGATGAAAATATTTACTTACCACCACGTATGAATATAGTCACTGCTCTTGAGTTTGCACAGTGCTCAATGTATATCATTCGATCTTTAGTGGTGCCAAATGCTTTTTCTCGTACTAATCCAGCCTAGAATTTATAAACACTTGACATCAGTGCATTTAGATAGTACAGATACTAAAAGATATCATATAGCACCCAAAGAAGTAGAAAGCAAAAAGTCAGAAGATAGAAGAAAGTACACATTAATACAAATAAGTGATTGGTAGAGAACTTACATTGCCCAGTTTCTCTGCAGTCAATTCTTGAAATCTTGGCACAATTCTCCCACCTAATGGAGCAATAAGAAATACATTAAAGTGATATGTTATGTACTAGAAATATTAAATCCACAGTGTTGATACATACCTGTAGCTATGGCAATTAGCTCCAACTCTACGGCACCAACCCATCGGACAGCAGGTAAATTTCTATGCATTAATAAGTGGTTTGCCTCATCATCGAAACCCCACTGGCAGATGACTAAGGTCGCCCCAACATCCTGTCAAAGGTCGGATAGTTATTCTGCTAAGGTCTTCACAAAAATAACTGGTGTAGCCAGAGATACATACAGATGTGATGCACTTAATTGAAATCCATGGTGAACAATAACCGATATATCAACTCCACCTAAAAAATAACAGTGGCGGGTTGAAAATTCAAACCTTAGCCATAACCTGGTCCTTATGGAAGGACAGAAAGGCTACAGACTTAAAATGTTTGAGAAAAAACATAAGAAGATTACCTTGCACTTTTTAACCATATCGTCGAAGTATTTCTGCTCCTGTTCACGTAAAGTTTGGAATTTTTCCACTGTATCAATATCAACCTTATGCTTGGTCTTAGGTTTCGGGGGCTCGAAGGGGCAGGTCAAAATTGCAATATTTGCATCTTCAATTTGCTTTGGCATCTGCGGATGACTCATATCTTTGTCAACAATGATCCCATATACTAGTTCAGTATCTTCAAGCTTTCCACCAACTTTTCCCTCGACTTTGATCAAGTCTAAGTTCACATCCTTTCTTTCTAGATCAGCAACAGCAAGCACTGCTTTCACTGCAATCTCTGCCATACTGCGCTTGCACCTATTCACACTGCAAAGCACAGAACACATTAGATCATTTAACAAAAAGATGACTAATTGCAGAACTATGTTATGTTAAAAGACTTGTTTCCAAGACAAGTTGCATAAGGGAAGAGGGTGAAAGAAAGATAGGAAGGCAAGCACTCAGGTGTTAAGTATAACTATGTACCGAGACAAAAAAATATTAGAAATTATGAAAATTAATACAATGAAGATCAAGAACCTCGCCAAACTTTAAAGACATCATGCTTTTCTTATACAAACTGAACAATGCCCAGGCGGAGATAAATTCTTGAGAGACAATGGCAATTGGAGATTACTTAACCAGCTTTTTTTTAATGCAGAATAAAAAAACAGAACAAGTAAACGAACTACAATTTTGAAATAACAATCATACGCTAGGAAATAGTAAGATAGAGTACCTAAAATACACCAGAAGCATTAACAAAGTTGATTATAAACCAGTACTTACATCTTGGAGGAAAGTGTGGTCATACATGTCTGGATCAGAGGTTCAGTATTCGTTCCATCAAATTCAAATTTATGAGCTATGCTCTCTAAATGTTCAAATGCTATTTTGGATGCCAATTCATATCCTTCTGCAATACGAATTGGATGAATTCCACGTTCCAATTGCTTCTCCGCTTGTTCAAGTAGTGCACCAGCCATGACAACAACTCCAGTTGTTCCGTCACCAATTTCATAATCTTGACTCCGTGACAATTCAACCATAAGCTTCGCAATTGGACTGTCAACATCCATCAAATCCAAAACCGTTGCGCCATCATTTGCTGATATCATAAAGAACAAGATATAAGAGAATCATCTAAATCAATTTGTTGTCTGCTCTTCATGTCATATCATGTTGTCAAACTACATAAATTCCTTCCTTAACTAAATGCGTTCTTTTTAAATGTCAATTCCGACTAATAACTAGCACCAACAGTTCGTTTCATTCCTCATAGAAGTGCAACAGATATATGGAAAACATAAGAATGCTAGCCACCACAATCTCCCTACTTGGCCAAAAAAAAACAAAAGTGCTTAAATATACATCTTCTCTAATAATTACATCAGAACTAAAAAGAATTAGCAAAACGATCCAAATCGATCACTATTTGTTCTTCGAAATCCAAGGCATAAATTTACCGGGGAACCATCATCAACGTAAAATCAAAATGACTGCATCGTAATTTCGTAAACTCAACATCAAATCAGAAGCAAAACCAAATCTACAAACTCAAACTAATAAGTACCAACTACAACCACAAACAAATCGGAAAACCTAAAATTGAAAAACAGTAAATCAATCAATGAGGTGCACGAAGCTTACTGATAGTGACATCACCGTCGGGGCTCTGCATGATCTTATCCATCCCTTTAGGGCCGAGAGAAGTCCGTAGGATCCTGGCGACAGCTTTTCCATAGCCAATGTTCGCCTTCTGAGCATCGATGCCGCGTAATCGGGATTTCTGCTCCTGCTCTCTTATGATGATGAACGGCCGACCGAATTCATCGAACGCTAGTGCCATTTTTCACCAATTCGGGTCGGATCTTTGGAGGATCCGATCGGGGAAGTGGAAATGGAGAGTGCTCAGTGTTGTTGAGGAAGAAGATGATTCAAGCTGAGGTTTTCGATTTTTTGCCCTAGTGGAGTGTCAGTGGTAGAGTCGTAATATTGTGCTTTTTCTAGGGGTTGTTTGGTAAGTATGTTTGTAAAATCATCTTATTATACTCTCCCGCCTCTTTCTGTAAGTTATCCACGGGAAAAAAACTTAGTGTCTGCTTGGAGGGGGATTTGAATATCCCCATTTGGCTCGATGAATAGTGATTTGGCCTATAATACACTTGAAATATCTCATTCAAATGTGCATCCAAACATAATTTTCATCAAAATCCATCCAAACGCCCCTCAAATATTCATCCAAACAGCCACTTTTTTTTTTATTTTATCGTATGGTTATCAATTTAGGTACTTTAATTTGACGCCGATTAATTTGTATACTTTATTATGACATGAGTGTTAATTGTTATACCGTAGTCAAAACTTATATGATATCTAATTACATCTAATTATGATACTCGTTGGGGAAGAAATAAATGTTCAATTGTAATATCCTATAACGTGTATCTCACGCTCCGGTGATGTGCATCTGCTTGAAAACAAAATAAAGCATGTAAGATTTAAGAAAAATACGTTTCCATTTCAAAATTAACAACATATAAACATCTAATATGATACTTGTTTCTTATTAGTATGCTTGCAATACTAATGAAATGTGAAACAAACATTATATTAGTATTGCAAGTATCATTTAGCAATCATACGGTATATATAATTAACATTAAATTATAAGTATTATATAATGCAAAATAAAACAACCATGTGAACAAACATTATACTAATTAATTAGTAAAAAATTCTGACAAGGAAAGATATAGAAACTTAGAAGGTTGATTACTTTGATGATGATGTTTGTATCAATTAGTTGATACTTGTTTAATTTGTTTCAACTGGCATGTGAACATGTTTTGATTTAGTTTTTTATAACTATGGATAAATTTTATCAATTCTAGTGTATTTTATTTTATATTTACTAAAATTATTAATTTGTATGAAGTTTATCACTAGTTTATAAAATATTTTTTTTATGTATCACTGAAGTGCAAGAAGTTTTTAAAAATTACACATCTATTTTAGTTATACCGTTTAGGGTTGACCTTTATTATCATTTTCATTATGGATGTATAGTATCGGAAAAAATTGTAAATAGCTTATTTTCATTAGAATGGCGTATAACATATTGAAAAATTGTTCATTTCGATACATGATTCTGTTAGACGAGGTTGTATGTATTTCATGCATCTCGATCAAATTAACTCTCAGATTCGTTATTATAGTGAAATCCATTCTTTCATATGAATCCTCCAACATAACAATCTCATTACAAAGCTAGATTTAACGACATTTTCCCAATTTAAATGAATTCATAAGAGTGTCATTTTAATGATGAACCCTCAAGCCATAAATGTCACCTTTTTAAGCACAAAATAAAAGAGAAAATAATTACATATTTAGAGGCGAGAAATGGAGTAAAAATAAAAATTGAAACATCAAAAAGTTAATTTATTCATCATGAACCGGAGGCAAATTACACAAACTTCCACTAATTCAACTCCGCAAGTTACAAAACCACAAATTAACGTTCACCACTACTTGATAAATAAATCAAAGACTTGATCGATCAAAAATTTCGATTAAATTCCTTTTTTTTTTCATTTTATTCACTCCACAATTGGGATACAAGATGCACCAAACACCTTTTATTTATTACACGACAAACATTTTTTTCTTTTATTCGTTTTATTACAAGTTTCTCCATTTAGAAGAAGAAGAATGAACCAACAGCAACACCAGCGGTCAAAGTAGCAACACCAAGTGCAGCAGCGCCGCTAGACGCGGGAGCAACTGCTGGGGTGAGGTCAGGGAACACTCCGGCGCCAACGGGGCCACCAACGGGTGCAGCATCAACGGCACTATCGGATGGAGAGCCAGAGTCTTTCTCGAACTGAATCGGCTCGTCAGGGGAAGGAGCTTGGACTGAAGCCGCTGCCGCTGCCATACCGACCATGGCAAAGAAGACGAGTGCAACAGCCAAGATTTGCTTTCCCATTTTAGTTTTTGGTTTTGTGGTTTTTTTTTCTCTCTTTTTTGTTGCTTTAGATTGCAGTAATTTTTGTCAAATCACTGCAGGTTGTGGGATATGGAGGTGGACATGAAGAGATATATAGGTGAATTTGCATGTGTTGCGGATCAGAAATGTAAGGGTGGCCATGCAAAATTACTATTTTTATTTCACCATATTGTGAGATCAACCACATAACTATTTAAGGCCAACCAAGTTATACCATCTATATATGGTTTTGTGGTATATAATCAGTGATCATTCAATCCCACCCAAATTTATACATTTGTAGGTTTTCAAATCCTTATATAAGTTTATAAATTAATTTAATTGGAAGATTGTCTATGATGCATATATATGCTCAACAAATTTTTACAAAAATCTAATAGTGTGCACTTATTGGTAGATTTTATGTTTTATAAGTTACTGATTCGATAAAAAATGAACATATATTATTAAAAAAGATCATGTTAATATGTAATAATGAATCATAACATTTATAAAAAGAACACGAATTAATGTTGAAAATATATGCACAATAACATCGACAATATTATTTACGACATAGTTAATAGGTTTGTTTGTAGATATTGGTATATAATTTATCTAAAATCATGTACCAAGATAATTGCTCATTTAAATTCATATTAATTTAAAACAGTACGACAACTCTAATGTATAAATTTGTCCGGAAGATCATTGGTTGTTGAAGACGTAAGATGATTTTGGAACGAAAGAATATGTATTATTAATTCCAAAACAATATTAGTAGATTTAAGGACTAGAACAAACATCCGAGCCCAAAACCAGTGTAGTAAACACAACAAATTGAACATGCTAAACATCAGAAAAACTCTGAGGTCATGTCAGTCGCTTTTCCGGACGGAATATGAGCCGTTCGACTTGAATGATGGACGGTAGCACCTCCTGTTGCTCTCAATTTGTGTGTTGGATGATTCATCCACATTTTGTGGATATATACGTAGTTAGCATAAAACTCAAGTTATATGGCCAAGGTGAATTTAGTTTAGTTTTACATTCAAGTAGCAAGAATATATAGACTAGAAGGAGGTTCGGTTCCAAACTCCGAGGAGTTATTTCATTGGGAATTCGGGATAGGGTAGAAACCAGAGATTTTGAACAACTGATCCGGCCTTACAAATATTGAAAGACTACAACTACAAAGTATCTCGTATTCGTATAACTAGAAACCAACTTATATTATCAAGAAAAAGTACATGTTATAATAAAAACCTGAAAATACTTCCATTGAAAGTGCTTTTAAGGTAATTAAATCCTCACACAACTCACAAGAAGTTTCTATTTCTCCGCGCTAGTACCTAGTCCCTAATATGCGTTTGTCCGGCTAATCCGAAGTGGATGTTGTTCCAGACCCAGGTTAGCACCTGTGCAGTACTAGTATCTAGGCGATAGTAATCTATGCGATAGTAGACAGGCTGCAGGCTGCAGCTAACACAGGTGAACATTCACATATCAGCAAAATAATGCTCCTCAATCTCGTTGAACTTCCACGAGTAATACAAAGCCAAAAATCATCTACATTTACAGAACCTAATCTAATCAATCTCCTACACGCAACACACCTCATGTATATCTGAAATTTATGATCCAAAGACAGAAGCAAACCAGAACTACTCAAACTAATCCAAGCAAGTCTTTCCACCTGTGCAATTTCAAATACCGTTCAGATCCAGAGAGCTTATCCGGGAACTAGTATGTCATTGCATAGAAGAGACCTCCTAATCTCCTAGTATCTTGTTCATGTCTAAGCTTGTTGGGTGTTTTCTATTAGGAATTCGTGGGGGAAACTAGAAACATAAGTGAAAGTACTCACTATTGCCCGGAGGACAAATTTTCAGAAAGAATTTTGAAAGGATTAAATGGCAGCAAAAAAACTCTAAGGTACTGTACATGGATGGAAGCATAGTTTCAATTTTCAAACCTCATTGAGAGTTTGAAAGATGACAAGCTTTCAGCTTAAACCATAAGCAATGGCAATTCTAGAGAATCTGCATTAAGGCTCTGGATAATTCTGGTGATGGAAATCAAAAGAGTAAGCAGTACAGAGCAAATTGAGGAGCTAACTTCTAGTAATACAGAAGATATTGACCATGAATAGATCACACTCGCACCCTTACTGGGATAATGCAAATTCTGTGTTACACCACTTGAATTCTCAATCTGATGGGCTACAAATGCAGAACTCTAAGCTCCTTGAATGTCAAGAAATACATCTTACAAACAAACCACATAATTACACAAGTTAGCTAGAGTACACCACACGGTAAACATTGCCGCATTTACAAAATGAGCCTAAATTACAGATAATAAGACCTAACCAAATTATTCTCAGCTGGAGTATCACTGGTGTGCACTGGAAAAAAATATAGCTACCCCTCACTCCATGAAACAGGTCTGCCCATATCTGAGAACTCCTAGTTACAATTTAATCGATTTACACGGGAACAGACAACTTCAGAATGTGCTAAAGGCTAAAGCCACCTATTACAATGACTCTTCAACATGTACAGTGTGTCCTAGATACAGCTTACAACAAGTATTACGACCCCAATTAGGTCATCATGATACAAGACTAACACATACATACTAGTACAGTGCTTTTTACAGG
This sequence comes from Plantago elongata, assembly GCA_036897095.1. NCBI lineage: Eukaryota > Viridiplantae > Streptophyta > Magnoliopsida > Lamiales > Plantaginaceae > Plantago > Plantago elongata. The sequence goes on from JAYMSP010000006.1 coordinate 106,595, forward strand.
CTTCGTGACGAAGTGCACATGTCAAATAAAAATAAGTTACACAAGCAGAACCTACTACATGGAAAAATTACAAATACATGCGTGTGAAAACCTAATGGCAACAGTGTACTATCTAGCTCAAAAATATTCTTTTCAGGAAGTGACAAGTAGCTTTTCACATGATTCTTCATGGTCATGTGTCAAAGCAATTAACACATCTTTGCACTCTACAACGTATAAAGCATATCCAACAAAGCACCAATCAATGTTTTCTGCTCCTGAGTTGGATGATTGAAGAAAAATCCCCATGTCAATAATGATAATGGCTATGAAAAGCACATGAAATTTGCAACTTGAAAATGCATCAAAAAATATGTTTCCATAAAACAGAAATGCCATATCAACTAACAAAACAATATTCTAACAGTTGAAATATATATTAGTACCAAACATTAGTCACATGGCAAGCTAATTGATTTTCCTTCAAAGAATTTTTCGACTATGAAATAAATGACTTCCGAGAAGCAAATAAGAAACCCATCTTTAAAGCAAGCTAATAGGAGATAAAGAGAAGTACGCTGGATCTGTTTGTTCATTTGTTAGCAGAGGTATGACTCAGCACATATGCAATTGCTATATCGACTAAATTCAAAGGGTATCAGTTGAAACATTATAATAATTAACATACATATATAATACTGAACCTAGGACAAAGACATTGTCCATGACTTGCACAACAGAGATATAGTGGCTAAAGACATCATGACTCAGCAAATATGTAATTGCTATATCGACTAAATTCAAAGGTATCAGTTGAAACATTATAATAATTAACATACATATAGAATACTGAACCTAGGACAAAGACAATGTCCATGACTTGCACAACAGAGATATAGTGGCTGCAGTGGGAACAGTATCACTACATAATCAAATCCACAACATGACACTAGTTAAGTTACTGAAGCTAAGAGATAAATAGAGAGTTTAGCATCGCAATATGTTCGGTTATTTTATGGCAAAGTAAATGCTGTCTTCCCAGCAACCTGTAGTAAAATGAACTTACTTCTTTGAAGGCAGGCTCACATAGAACATGGCGCGTAAACAAGAATCATCTGCCAATCCTTCAAATGATCCAAAAACGGCACCATGCTGAAATATGGCACAGCTTCTAGATCCCAGCAAGGCTACTTCGTCAATATCATTCAGATGGCATGCGCCTTCGTTTCCCATAATCAGCATCCCTAGATCGAGAACCATGACTTTCTTCAGGCACTGCACGTGATCTGCTACGTGATCTTGAGGACTGTCCTCTATCCCAGTCATCATCATAACCAGTATCACGATCTTTGTGGCGATAATCCCTGTGGCGATCCTTCTCTTCCCTGTGTCTTTGGTCTCTGTCATACCTCTCTCCATCGTGACTCCTCTCCTCTCGATGCCTTTTCTCTGTATTACCCGACCATTCCCGCTCTGAATTCCTCTCCTTATCCCGGGAGGGAGCACTAGACCTAGCACCCTTCTCATGACTTCCTTCAGCATACCCATACTCAGAAGCATTATCCTCACCACCATAGCTAGACTCTCTTGTTCCCCGGCCATGTTCTTCCCCTCCCCATCCACCACCGCCCATGTTAGGGTCATTCCACATCCCCGCATGGGGGCCCTCCATACCAGTGTTCCCCATCATACCCATGCCATTGGGAGCCATTCCACGGCCAAAGAATGCAGGATTAACATGAGGTGCCACTCCTGGAAGCCCCATAGAATTGACAGCTTGAAACGGCGGCATCATACCAGGAAAAGAAGGTCCTGAGAATCCTCCATACCCGGCTCCACGACCCATATAGGCCAGGTCGAAACCTGGACCCATCATACCCTGAGGATGCATCATACCAGGAGGCCCACCAAAACCAGGGCCTGCGAGACCTTGTCCAAATGCTCCTGCACCACCACCACCAGGTGCATTTCCCATCATATTCCTGTTCCCCATACCCCCTCGTCCTCTCATGGGTCCCGCCCCTGGACCCCGGCCCTGGTTCCCCCCACGGCCCCACCCACCTCGTCCAAAATTCCTCCCTCCATCTCCACTGGGAAAATTTCCTCCATTACCTCTTCCTCCTCCATCATTCATAGGGTTTCTTCCTTGGGTTTGTGTCTGAGCCTGGGACTGGTTCCTGTTGTACGAAGCACCCATCTGTTTGATGGTTTGTGAAGTGGCAAATGCCACCACGCAAGCTCTCCCATTGAAAATGTGACCATCCATACCTTCTTTACATGCAGCAGCAGAAGCCGAGTCATAAAATTCAACTTGACAGTAGCCTTTAGATTTACCACTGGCCCTTTCATCAAAAAATTTGATCTCCTTAACCCTCCCATACTGAATGAGCACACTTTCAAGCTCAGCATCTGTTGTCCACCAATGCAACTCTCCTACAAAGAGCATATTGTTACCATTGTCTATGCTTGGCCTTATCTGATAATCATCATTCATTGGCCTGTTTATGTTTGGATTTGAATTCGGCATATTGGGAGGGATTTGGGGAGTGGTTTTTGAGCTACCCATATTTTGATGCATAGCCACAGGATCATTAGCCATCTTTTCAGGCTGGATCCCCCTATCTGCAGCAGACTGGGGCATAACAGATCCAGGATATCCAAAATTTCCAGCTTGAGGATTATGTGACATATCTGGGGGATTTCTCTGAGAGGCATCAACATTTGGCGCATGTCCACCAGTATTAGGCAAACCGGGATTTTGCTCAGCATACTGGACTCTAGTGGGAGCATAATTCCTTTCATTAACAACTCCAGTCTTGTTTGCATCTTGAGATGCCATTGGTTCTACTCTGGTTCCAGGAACATTTGCTTTAGAAGCTTGGAATCCACCATTTCCTGCACCAGAAGGCGGCATTTGTGTTTCAGCCTTTTGCTGCTGCTGCTGCATCTGCATGAATCCCTCCCCAACATTAACATCATTGTAAAGGTCATCATATTCATCCTCCTCCCCTATCATTTCCTCATCAGCAAGTGCAGGTATAGCTCCAGCTTGATGATACGGCATCTTTTGACTACCTCCATATTCGTCATCCCCAAAATCAATTTGCTCATCGTTTAGCGGATCCATTCTAGTGAACTAAACTTACGTATCACCACCTGATTATAGCACAAGACAAACTTTCATCACCAAGTCTTTGACATCAGTAATCAATAAACAAACAAGAGACGCTGTATTTCTCTCCAATACGCATTTGTCCGTGCAAATTTGATACTTCGTAATGCAATTTTAATAGTTTCAGAACGTATGTAACATGGTACAAACAGAGATCTAAAGAAAATACACCTAACATAAACGAAAATCAAGTAATCTATTATCCACATTCATTCCTTTTACAACCAGATCTAACATTAGAAACACAAATTTATACAAATCATCACAGCTCATATATCACAAATCATTCACCATACAAATTGCAGAAATACAGTTTGAATGAGTACAAGGAAAACTAGATCTATCAAAAGGATGCAATCATACAGCATCCGGTAATCGAACTTTTACATCGAGCACAAAAAAATCGTTCTAGACAACGAAATCGAATGAGAAATCAACGAGAAAAACTAAATAAAACAGTACAAATCTAGATTACACGATCCTCTCGAAGAAAAAGATAAAACAGAAAAGGTGGAGGAAATGAATACGTGCTGGAGTTTGATCGGAAGAGAGCACGATTCACGTCCGGTGAGGTCAACAGTCGAGCCGATCTTCTTCACGAGCTGTACTGGATGAGCTATTGAGCTTCACTTGCCCTGAGCGTTGATTTATCTGATCTTTTTCTTCTTTTCTTAATTTTTCGCCCTTTATTACTCTACACTAGTGTACAAATATTATTCTTATCCGATATTTCAAAATTATGTACATCCACGACGTAGTTAATAAATCTGTACTGAATATTAATTAATCCGTACTAGTATTATTAACCTACAAGAGAAAGACAGTTAGCCAGTTAGGTACTACTTTACTAATTTATTTACTACTCTCCGTCTCGTCCAATCAGAACTTCCTAACAATTTATCTTAATAAAATATATTATTTAAAAAATATCAAAATTTGAAAAAGGTACAATTTAATTCTGAGGATCATTTCATAGAATTACCGTGGAATGAAGCTGGAGTGGTAAAAGTAGGTATAAAGTTCGATTCCTAGTAAATTTATAAGATTGGTTTTGGAGTAAAAAAAGAGGTATTGGTTTTGGTGTGGTTGGCATAGGATTAAAGTAAATGGCATGGACGATCAATCCATACTAGAATAATAGTCCAATGCGTAAGAACCTCCTACAATCTTCAACTAATGCAACGAGACTCGGATCCGAAGGTATGGACATGTTGTCCTTGATTAGATTGACAGTTTCTAAAGAATCACACTCCCACAGTCCACACCCAATTTCTCAAATCTCCGTTCCCATGATGTTTCTAAGTTCTAACCCATTCTTTAAAGTCATAAGCTCCGCCGCAGAAACCGATATAGCCTGAATTCTGGAAGTAAAGCCCCGCCTCATACAACGGTCGGTGACCAACACTGCCCCTGTTTACTCGGCTAAAGACACTGCCATCCAGATTTTAGCTTGATTCAGCCTGCTTCCAGTTTCTTCCACTTTGTAGCTATACGTTTAGCCAGCTTCGTGGACACGCAAGCACACATCGGAGCTAAGTCTTCTAACAAGGGAGATGGTCGACTCTACGGGTTCCTCAACGTTTTTAAACACCCAAGAGTTCCTTGCCTTCCAAAGGTACCACAATGTCGCGACAAAGGTTCATTTCCAACTTATGTCCGGTGTTTCTAAACATTTCAGTCGAGGTTGGACCTTTGATCCAAGCGTCAAAAGGTTGATCCATGAAAGCCTGCAGCATCGTAGATGGCACAAGTTTCTCCCAAATAGTTATGGCAGCCGGACAGTCTCCTAGTAGATGTAAGATACCAGGACCTTTTTGTGCTGGATGTAAAAGTTCGGGAGATCATGGTAGATCAGATTCATAAGAAGAATGTGGAATAATCAAAGAGGTCCAAACATTCATCATGTCAAAACATAAACTAGTTAAACCAGGAAAAAATAACAGCGCGGATACAGAAGGAGAATGATCACAAATGTACATGTGGTGATACGATTATTAGTTCAACTAAGAAAACGAACATCAAATTTCTAAGATGTGTTTCCACTGCACACATCTGGTCTAAATATACAATCCTACCGATATATCAATAAATAATTTTTCTCCCCCAAATGTAAATATCAACATTGAAAGAATACAGACCCTCTTCATTTGTAACACTAAAAACTGAAAAAACAAAACTATGGTACATTGCCTTCAACAGCAGCATGTCCTGTGACTCACTGAGAAATACACGAAAAATGCATACAGCGGTCAAGTTCCAAAATGATCATCCCTAGAACATGTGGATACAAAAAAAAAATGGTATTGCTTTTTTGCAGGCCGGTAAAGAATGCATGTCATCAACTTGAATGGTGTACTCATATTAATACATTCCCTTAAAAACTGGATTTGTGCGGCATATGCTCGCTCCACATTCCTCATACTCTGCTTTTGTATGGCATGCCTGCATGATCAAGACAAATAATGTACATTTTTAAGGCTTCCTGATCAACGACTATATTAACCACATTCATACAAGGATATATTGTAAGTCGCCGGAAATAGAAAAAAGAAAAAACTAAGGCGTGTACTGTACTTTGAGGTGTTTTTTATTTAGAGTTTGTGTCAATAGTATGCTTAATTGAACTGCGTTTTGACACAATATCTCATCATAAACAATAAATCAGACACAGAAGAAAACGATCAATCACCCCAACATAAAATAGAAATTAGATGATAAAACACAACGTAAAATATGGAATTTCAGAGATGGAGATAATGTACAGCCCTACTTGCCAAAATCCACAATACTGTATCTGGTTGGGTTTTTTCGGTGCACTTCAAGAACAACACATAGAAGCATTTCCATTTACTCATGCATTAGATGGTGCAGACTGCAAATCGAGACTATACACTTAAAATCACAAACCTACCGTGAAAAACTCGGGAGTTGATGCTAGCACTGAACCTCCAAACCAAACTGCATATCTCTGGATGGGATGGCTGACAACATTTACTTCCACGGGGTGTGCCTACAAAAAAATTGGGCAGTCAGAATCTATGATTTGCACAGCAAAACACGATTAATGCCACAATACAAAATGACAATAAGTCTATTAGCTCACCTTCATTTCGCCACCAAGACGAGTATCTGATGCAAGAACTCGAGCATCAACAATCTTCTTTACATCCCTTTGTAGCCTTCGGTGGAAATCTTTAAACATGGTTGATCCTCCAGACAATACAATGTTCTGCAACATATTAAAGGAATGCCATCTCTCATTTTCTTGAAATAATTTCAAAAAAATATAGAGGGGAAGCCAGCAATGATGGAGCAAAGCAAAAAAATTCACCTTGTACAAGGCTCTTCTTGTATCTATTGGTGCAGACTGGATGCATTTGTCTATAACATCTGGTAAGGGAGTTGTAAAATCGCTATTATAAATTTCAGGGTTAAAAAATACCTGCGCAAGATAGAATGCAAAGTTCAATACCGTGTCAAAATCAACCTGATCAATTTACACATCTCATCACATTCTCAAATAAGTGGTTTCACGGCATACACATGGATTTAAATTGGGAAATAAAGAGATTACGAAGTAAGTCAATTCCCTGCTGTTTATTTAAACTCTGATTACGAAGACAAGAATTGTCATAATCATGGAACTGCTTTTAACACATCCCCGGACACAACTACAAATATATAAATAAACAGATCAATAGTTTTAAGTACAAACTCAGAGAAGTATTATTATGGCCACATGAAAAGCATGAGGTATCCGTCTAAGTAATATTAAAGATTATAAGAACACTAAGTATATGCACTCGCGGTGCTTTTTTATAATGAATATTCTATAGTCAAATCCAGGATAAACCAACCTCAGGACCAAGGAACCGTTCATAGCCAATGTCACAAGAATATGGAGCCCCAGTCTTTGGCTTAGTGCCTCTCCACTGCTTGATGTATTTTGTGGGCTCTTTGTCATGTTTGTTGAACTCCTGAACTTGTTAAAAAATATGGAACAGTTAGTGATGACACCATCTTAGTATTATGTGATGATATATGTGAATATATTTTTACGTCAACATTTGTGGTCACTCACTTATAAATTTATAATATTCGCATTCCATGATATGCATTTTATGAAGTTACAAATGTCTCTATTATTAAAGAATTGCATAACAGGGCAAGTAAAAAGATCATATTTTAAGGCTTTAAGTGTACAAGGTCACTAGTACATAGCTATACCTTAACAATGTCAGAGCAAGTATAGCAATGCATTTCCTTCACTTTCCTAGCCACTTCAAACGAATCCTCAGGTGGAATATGCTCTCCTCTTTCCTGCAGGATGTATCAGGAGTTTTACAAATAAATAAATAAATACAGATATAAAAGTCAATGTATGTTCCTAAGAGTAATGAACCTCATAGAAAGGGTAACTAGACCAACGATCTTTCAATAACAGAAAAGGAAAAAAAGACTGGACACCGAGTAATTTAAAAGAAAATACAGCCTGATCACCCAGCAAGAAGTCTGGACTAAATAGTTACAATGAAAAATGGAACTCCAGATCCAGAAAAAGTAAAAAGTACACGAGCCAATAGCCATCACATTCTATCATAAAAATGTCTACAGCAGTAATTAAAGGCGACAGATACATATAACATGATTATCTATTCATGGAAGGATATCATTGTGTTTGCCAGTTTAAAGTATTAAACAAGCTCAATAAGTTTGATTTTGACATTCATAGCAGCTTGAGCCTGACATGTAGAAGCCAGACAAGGATCATGTTTCTAGATAAAGTTTGAGTCATTGATGCAATAAGTAACACATTGGTTGTCCTCCTGAACACTGAGCAGGAGGTCCTGTTCTTTGCCCATCAATACCAGGTAACAATCGTGGCCATCATGCAATTCAATTTTTTTGGAGGTAAGGGTGATATAGAAGCAGACATATGATCAAGCGAAATACATTATATAAACAAACTAAAGGTGCAAGGCTCAACCTCTCCACCAGAAACAGAATAGCGAAAGAAGCTTCTATTAACCACGGGTAAGGAACATAGCACCAAAAAGTAGCAAATTCAGATGTATCACTGAAAGACGCATCTAATTTGACTAAACGAGAAATCATACCCTCATAAGCTGCTGGATGAATTTTGTGACATCTCTCCCCGCAATTGGAATTGACTTAATGCTGCTCCCAATCACGTAACCATCTGCAACAGGCACAATGTGAGTAGCCCCATCTCCAACATCAACAACAACTCCTGTCATCTCACACTGAGAAAGAAGAGTATTGAGTTATAAGAAAATAAGTAATCAACTATTTATATGGTTAAGACCAAGAAGACATTGAATTATAAGTGAGAGATGGACGAATCAAATGTACACGTGCATTAGTAACTACACAAATTGGACGCTCATTCTATTAAATCTTGATATAAACCACTGGATACTTAATCCTATGAACTGAACAATAATCTAGTTTCGATGAAAAGATTTATAAAATCAAATACTGACCTTGGATGTGGTGTACCCAGCAGCTAGAGCAAGCACAGGCTGCACGGCAATGTACAGGCCCGGTACATTGAACGTCTCAAACATGATCTCCCCAGTATACTCCCGGCTCTCCGGCGAGGTCAAAGGACTCTCAGTCAGACAAAAATAATGATCTTCAGGATCACACCGCAAATAATTAAATATACAATGCTGCCAGAACCTCTCCATTGCATCCCAATTATCAACCTGGCCATGCCTGATCGGATAGCTCAAATTATACATGCTATTAGATTTAGATCTAGATATCGCATCTTCTCCTATGTAAAAATCCAGATCAGCCATAACGCCCGCGCTATGCTGCGCTAACCAATTCCCCTTGCTCGCAACAGCTCGTGGCTGGGTAACAAACGACTCATTCACTGCAACTACTGTGGGAACAATAAAACACGGCTCTACATTTCCAGCAAAACCCATCTTCGTATACCTTCAATTAACCAACCAACATTCAGAATTGAGAAATTAACGAGTATAAACCACAATTCAACACCAATCAATAACCTAAAAACCATTCACGCATTTCATCAAAGCAATACAAGTCAAAATTAAAACCTCAAAACACGAAAAAGCAATTACCCGGTCCCATTATCGATTACTACAGCTGGGCGAGAAGCGGCAGGGTCCATGGGAATACACAAACGACACAATCTGAATATGTGAGTGAGATTTTTGGAGGGTTTTAACTTTAACTTTAACACATACGTTGGTCATGGTGGTTTGAAGTTAAAGACGACGGCGTTTGGTGGGAGTGAAGCTGACTTATCAACGGTGGGTTGTTGGAGAAGACAATGATGGAGTTGAAGAAGGAAATGGAGGTGGGTGGGGTTTTTATTGTATACATGATAACAACACTATAATAATTTCATAGTTAAGTGATTATGAATTCAATTCACCATCATCATCAGATAAAAAAACCCAGGCCCTTTGTTGTCGGTGGTGAATTGAATTGGAGTTGGGTTTCACTTGCGTTTTCGTATCAATCAAATCGTCCAAACAGGGGAATTTGTGCTTTTGATATTGTGGGTCTCCTTTTCTTGTTTCTTCTTTTTATGTTTGCGAGGTTTTGAGGACTTCTTCTACTTGAAAGATTTTGGATCTAACTCCGGGAATCAGATCTGGGAGTAATTCCACTTCAATCCTCTGACTTTAGCTTTATTGCACTTTGGTTTGTATGTTCGTGGGATTTTCCGCTTTATCATGGTCAAACTCAAATCTTCGAATGACTTATACAACGAAATTTTAACACTATTAAGTTTTCATTATATAACTGGTATATAATAATTCGTGACACGGTATAGTTACTTTTAATAATAAATAAAATACATTAATTAATTGAGAAAATAAAATTTATAAACAACATCAATCATTATCTAACATTCAAGGCTATTCTGTTTTTATGCTAACTATAAATAGTGTACGACTCATCATGTCGGATTTGCTTTGTAATTGATTGGATTCAAATTGAACCGTTCAGGACCCTGCAGGTAGATAACATATACTCCGCCCGTTAATTAACAATTGATATATGTTATTTTTTTATATAGTAAACTGCATCCCTCCAACTCGAACCAAATGTAAAAAAAAAAATTATGACACACTTTATATGGTTGGCTCCCAACAACCCCGAAGTAGTATATTGGCTCCCACCAAACACATATGAATTACTCTCTTGTCCCGACTCCCGAATTCAACATATGCATTCAGTTTTGAAACATCACAATCAGTTTCACATAACTTAAATGAAAAATCTATTTCCTTTTTTATTTACCATCTATCGTACATTTTTACGATCTCTGGTAGTTCATTCAATCTATTTCATTCTTTATTACTCCTTCCGTCCGCAACTTCATCTTCTCGTATTTCATTTTGGTCATTTTGGTCCGTCCCAACTTTATCTTCATGTAAGAGCCGCAAAAATACGGTACGTGTTAGAAAATTAATTTAAAATTTAATATTACTATTTCGACATTAAACCGTGAATATTGGGTTAATTTTAGAAACTAAACGTCGAGCGAAAACGTTAGAAAATCATTAACGGGTAATAAAATAATAAAATAAAAATATTTATTTTAATTTTAAATTGCTTAAGTTCGACTTGAATATCGCCTAGGAATCGATTTCGCATTTTTCTGGAATTTATTTACGAGCCGTTTGGGATCTAGAAGAAGTCAGGTGTATATAGTGGTAGAAAGACCATTGTACCCCCTTAAATTAAGTCTTCTTCTTCCCCAAATTCCATCTTCTCCCGTTCATACCAAACCGCCCATCTCGACATCTCCTCCTCCCCTCTGGTTCTCTCCTCAAACCACCACCTCTGTGCCCAAAACCACCACCCCCGTGCCCAAAACCGCCACCTCCATGCCAAGACCCACCCCATCAGTGCCAAGCTGGTGCCACCGCTCTGATCTCCCCCCCAAACCGCGCCCCACGGACCGGCCACGGCATGGAAGCCGCGTGGCGAGTCCTCCTCGCGCCACGATGGGCAGCCCCGCCGGCCTCCACCTATAAATATGCGGCTGCCCCCTTCTTCTTCACTTGCACCTCCAAGATCGAAGAAACTGAACTATTAGCCTTTGTCCAGTTCGACCTCTTCCGCTCTTGCTTCGATTCGATTTTCCTTTCCCCTCCATTTCTCGCCCTTTCACCGCGCCACCACCGCGCGCCGCTGCCCCCTGCCGGACTTGTGTCACTGAGCACGAGTAAATTCCGGTTAGTAATCTCGCTTGCGAGTAATTAACTTTCGGGATGGGAAAATTCGAGTATACTGTAATTTGGTTGTTGTAAGTTGTTGATATATATATTAATTTCATTCAGTTTAAAGATTTTGCTTCTGTTAGTGATTACATGGTGTTGAATTAATAGCTGGAATAGTTTATGGCATACTACAGTTGTTTGTTGATTAGAAGAAGAATTTTGATATACTGCAGTTGATTATTGAAGCCTGAAATATGTGAGCAAATGGTGATTAAACTGGATGGCATTTGAGTTTTGGGGCTGTTATGTTGGCTTGTAGTGTGAATTTTGAATAACTTATGAAGATAGGAGAATGGTTAGTATGACACATAATGGTTAGGAGAATGGTTAGTATGGTGTAAAATTTACGTATGTTAATATGGACAGAAGACATGTTACTTGTGGTTTATGTGCAAATGGTTGTGATACTGCAGTTGAGAATAATAAGAAAATGTTATGATGTAAAATGTATATGTTAGTACAAGTGTATGCGTGTGAAAATAATTAAGAACGTTTTATCCATTTATCAGGAGATACATAGTTGCCTAATTTGCGAGATCTCGAAGGTGAGTGGTGACTGGCTTCGGCGTCATGCCCTGGGAAAAGCTAAACTATATCTTTCCTCGTTTTAAATTCCAGTATTCATTCTGCTTCCTGAGCTCTCTGTCTAACACCACTTTGTCTATGCGACGGTACCCTGACTAACCCGACTCGAGTACTAATTGCGACTGTTTGATTAATATTAGGTCTGTTGGAACCGAAATTCTACACGTGTCTTGATTCTGACTTGTTAGCCTGCTATTGCTGTTATCTCGTGAAATTGCATCTTGATCATGTTCTGTTATTCCACATGAAATGCATTGCACGAAAATGATTTTTTTGAAAGCAACCACACACTACTTGTTTTCTAAAAAATGGGGAAACCGTCTTGGTCGACATTGTCGACATCTTGTTAATGAAGTTGGGGTATGTACCTCGCAACAAGTGTTATTAAATCTGGGTGATGTCACCTGCAGCAGTATTATTCGGACTCGTGTTTACGTGTTGGGACTATTTAAACGGTCCTTTTATGGGTTGCGGTGGGTCGCTGCCCACCATTTATGCAACACCCTGGAGGTCGCGACTCCCCCTTGTTTGACCAACACCTGATCAGTTTGGTCTAAGCCCAAGATAGTTACTGTTTAAGTGTTGTAAATCAGACACCTTTCATGTGCTAAGATCCTGAACGTGATTACTTGTTCCCGGTTTTTCCCCGTGATTTAAAAGTGATTGATCAACGTGACGTGGTGTTTTGCTATACTGATTATGTTCATACTCGCATTTCATGCATGCTTGATTGTCCTCACTGAGTCGTATGACTGACCCTCTCTCGTTTAGTAAATTAGCTGAACAATATGTAAAATAAATTAACTTATCAGTTAACTAGTTCATCGGCTAGATTATCACATACGAGTAACTTATAACTTAATTGTATGAAACAAGGTATTTGACCTATACTATATGAGCCAATGGTTAAAACCTACTTCTTATGCCCCATATCAAGATTTTCATTTTGCTTTTTCAACTTATATATAAAGGTTTTCATTTTAAATTTTTGCGTACAATACCTCTACATTTCTACCTCACTCATATAGTACTCACATTATAACTTTATTAACTCACTATTCTTCATTATTTATTCTCAAAAATAATACTCAACTTTCTACTTTTATAATATCAATAAATTGGTTATTGAACGATTTTATTTATCAAAATTTTAAAGTTACTGGTATAGAGCAAGTTAAGTACAAATTTGATTGCATTTCACCTAATCAATTTTTCTTTACCTCGATTAACACAAAAAATTCGGATTTTGGACCGGAACAAATCCTACCAAAAAATTGTTCTCGGGTCGGTCCTAAACCTATTCAGCCCGATCAAACATCCGAAAAATTGTGATCCAGATTGAGAGGAACTTTGTTGCAAGTAGTAGTAGTAGCAATTGTTTTATTACTTCCAAGATCCAATGTTCATCTTCTTCTCCGCATTTTCAATCATGAATGTTAAACGCATGACAACTTTTACTAAACGCATGACGCATTTTTATATATACAAACAACACCACAACTATTGTAATTCATAAAATAGTCCTATAGTTATAAATAATTACAATTTTACTTCAAAAAACATCTAAACATGTTTATTTGAAACAATCATATTATCCGGGAAAAAATCGAGGAAAATTTAAAAGAAGACGAAAAACGAAGACGAAGAACGAATAACACGAACAAAGAACTCCGCCGCCCCGAACTTATCGAAAAAGCCACGCTCCGATCGGCGAATCTGTCAGGACTGGTCAGACCTGGTTTTGGCCAGGACTCGATCTTGGTATCCGAATCTGACCAGGACCGAGTTCTGTCCAGAACTAGGACACGGTCCTGGTCAGTTTCTGTTTTTTTTATTTAAAAAAAATTATTAATGTAAAGTTATTTAATTTAATTATACTAAGTAATTAAATAAATATTAACGATTACGAATATGAATTATAACAATATAAACATTTCAAATTCATCATTATTTGTAAAGTATGACTAATAATTTTATAATATTAATTTTCGTTACATTATGGTATCGTAGTGTATACACGTTTATATATTTTCGAAGATGTGATAATTTGATAAATTTTACGAAAATTAAGACTAATTTTATAATTATATAATTCGTTGAATCTTTTGTAATATATAAAATGTGTCATGCGTTTAGTAAAAATAATTATGTGTTTAATAATTTTCATTTCAATTTTCAAAACCTTCATTTTCACCTCCTGCCATATCCTCATATCCACCCCTGGCTTCCACCTCTCGTGCCTTTATCTATCCTCCCCCTCCATCCTCGATGATCAAACTCTATGGAAATACAAAGATTCCATGGACTTCGAACGTATCCGGACCCATGGAGGCTCGAGCAGATCTGGAACCCATGGAGACTTATCAATTTTCATTTCTTTTTAAAAATTTAATTCAATTTTGATCGGAGGTCCTCGATCGGATCAAACTATAAATATCCGATACCACATTTCATTTTTCGGGCAGACCAGGCTGGTCTTTGTTCGGGTCGGTACTGGCCTGTTGCTCACAAGTCACACCTACACACCATAATAATCATATAGTGAAATAAATTTTCCTCTAAATACCCATAGTCACCCTCACAAGTCAACTGCGCCATTCACGAAAGCAAAGTTAAAAGTTATAAGAATAAAGATACCTCTTCCATCCCAAATAAGCTACTTGCATTTTTTGTCCGACTAAAACCTTAATATTAGCTATTACAATTTAGTCACTAATTAATGCTTCATTACAATTTTATTCAACTAAATAATGAACCACACATGTAATCCAACCAATTCATATATGAAGGAGGATGTAATGCATTTTTATTAAAGTACAACAAAATACTTAAAAAATTAAATATATATATGAACGTTGTTAAATGCATGACACATTTTTATATATTATAAAAGTCTTATAAGTTATATAAATATAAAATTAATTTCATTTTTATAAAATTTATTAAATTATCACATCTTAAAAAATATATGAACGTATATACACTACGATACCATAACATAACAAAAATTAATATTATAAAATCATTAGTCATACTTTACAAATAATAATGAATATGAGATGTTTATATTGTTATAATTCATAATCGCCATGATCATTAATATTTGTTAATTACTTAGTATAATTAAATTAACTAACTTTAGATAAATAAATTAAAAAATCTAAAAAAAATTAAAAAAAAGATTTGGTCCATAATTGAACCGAATCTAAGTCCTGGTTATTTCAGATCTGATCAGGACCGAGTCCTGGTCAGATCGGAGCTTGGCTGCTTCGATTGGAGGTGTGCAGCTCCATATTTGAGCTGCAAAGCTTCGGCTAAGTTGGTCGGAATAATGACCGGAGCTTCGGCGGTGCTCATGTGATGAATCTTCGTCTTTGTGTTTTTTCAAAGTTTCTTCAATTTATTATTCGGATAATATGATTGATTCGAATAAAAATGTTTATATATTTTTGAGGTAAAATAGTAATTATTTAAAATTATAAAATTAAATACTTGTGGTATTGTTTGCGTTGTATTGTGTTTAATATACTTGTAATATAATATTTATTAAATATGTAATAATGACATATTGGAATTGGTATGGTAAACATACAGATAAACTAGTGGGTCATAAATTGACGATAATTAGTTGAGACAGGCATCAAGTGAGAAAATGCCAACCGCTAGGTCCGCAAATGACACTTGCACCTAGCACGTTACCTGTCCCCTAAATGCTCTGCTTCCTTCTTCCACTCCTGCTGCTGCTGCTGCTGCTGCTATTATAACTAATTCAATCCTAAAATCTCTCCACTTTCTAGTTTCTTCTTCCCCATCATCATCACCAAATCAAATCAAATTTAAATCAAAACAACAACCATTCATTGATTTACATTACATACATAACATTAACATTATTATTATAGGTACATACATACATACATACAGCAGCATTTATGTTGGATTTCCATGCTTAACCTCACTTGTATTTGTACCTCTCCATTAATTCTACTTTAATGGATCTACTGCAACTCTCTTCTCACCTACACCCGCACTACTCCTACTCTGCTCTATTCACGATTACACCCGATCCCTAGCTGACCTAATTCCTACTTCCAATTCATCTACTCTTTTTTATGCTCGATCCGACCTGATCGGAGATGAATCCTCTCTGCTGCATTGCTCCGGTGTCGGTGGAGAAGGATCGAGCTGTCGTTAAGCCTACTCACGAGCTCGTATTAGACTCAAGTAGAAATGACGGTGGAGGAGACGCTGATAGCTTGTCGATTTCGAGGCCGGTGAGTTTCGCCTCGAGGCCGAGCTTCTCGAATGGGGAGGTCATTGGGGAGAAAGGGGAGGATGAGGTGAAGAGTGTGGTTGGGATTTTGTACAAGTGGGTGAATTATGGGAAGGGGTGGAGGGAGAGGTGGTTTGTGTTGGAGGATGGGGTTTTGTCTTACTATAAGGTGCACGGGCCTGATAAGGTTGCGGTGAGCCGGGGGAGGGAGAAGGGGGTTAGGGTGATTGGGGAGGAGAGCTGGAGGTATATGAGGAAAGGGAGTGGTAGTGGGATGAGTTTTAGAGGGAATGGGGGTGTTTTGGCCAATGGATTCGGCTCCGGGAAGAGGGGGAAGCCGTTTGGTGAGATACATTTGAAGGTTGGTTGATTCATTTATTGTCTTGTTTGGATTCAACTTGGATTTGTTGTGCTAAAATTTATGTGTAAGGATTGATGAATGATGATATAATGTTTTCCTACTCTTGCATATCTGCATCTATAAGTGGATACAGAATGACATTTGAGATCTTGTGTTCTGAAATATCGTGCCAGTAGATGGGAAGCTTCTTTCGTATTGATAATCTAGTTAATAATTAGCCTTGAAATGGAAGGTAGGTTGGAGTATTGGAGAATGTCTAGTGCAACAGTAATTTGTATGCTAAGACTTGTTCTCTCAAATCTATCATTCTAAGACTCCTATGTATCATATATGGGCTCTTTTGTTCTTATTAACTATGGTATTAGCGGGGAGTTGGGAATTGTCGAGTGAAGTTAATAGTCTGAATATGTTATGATTCAGCTCTGTAGACTCAATTGGCATATTCGATGTTTTTTTCTTGCTATGGGTTTGTTAAGCTCACAACTCCCAATTATAGATGAGGAAGCTAATCATTAGCCGTTGTACCATTTGAGTAGCTTAGTGCTGGATATTTTTATTAATGCTTATGAAGTGACGGAATGGTTGTGACTTGTGAGGATGTCAAATGCCTGATTTATTTGAGCCACATTTTGGTTTATTTGAAAAAAACTGTGGGTCGTGGTTGGTGCTCCACATAATCTCTATGTGCTTGGTACACTGTTAAACTGATGCTAGGCAATACTTTTCCATATTCATATGGTTTCTGAGACACTGTTAATATTTCTATTTAGAAGTACTTGCACAGTTGCACTTAGTTCCATTATTATGACTAGAAGCTTGAATCTGATACTCCCCTAGCTCATATTAATGTAGAGTTTTTAATATTAATCTGATCTTCATATCGTAATTGAGCAGGTGTCTTCTGTTCGAGCAAGCAAGTCAGATGACAAAAGGCTCTCCATATTCACAGGAACAAAAACTCTGCATTTGCGTTGCCAATCCAGGGAGGATAGGGCTTCATGGATTGAGTCACTTATAGTTGCAAAAGATAAATTCCCTAGACTATTTACGAGCAGTGACTTAGCACCTGCCGAAGAATTTGTTGTTTCCACAGAGAAGCTCCGTTCAAGATTAATCCAGGAGAATATAGGTGAAGCAGTAGTGAACGACTGTGAGTGTATAATGCTCAATGAATTTGCTGAGATGCAGAATCAGTTAAAGACTCTTCAACTCAAACACATCTTGCTTCTGGATACATTAAGAAGACTGGAGGTTCGTATTCCATCCTTTTGCTATTGTAATTGATCTAATCATATAGTGTGCATTGAGGTGTAAATACTTCTCTTTTTATTTAATTATTTATTAGAGTTGATTATCATTTGCTTATGACAAAGATGATGCGAATTTTGAATTTGAATATGATGATCTGAATGAATTATTGTGTAGTTAACTGATAAGGCATTGTCTCTTAAACTTTATTCTGAAACTATTTAAGTCTCTAAGCAATTTTTTTTTTATGTGATTGGGTGTATACCAAAGCAGAGGTGTATAATATGATGGTTACTCATATGTCCCTTAACTTTGCTGGATGGATTCTTTTGATTTGATCTATCTACCTGATTTCTTGTCACATGGTATCGAAATACATCCCAAATCCATTTTTTTCCTCGTTCATGGATTATAGTAGTAGTTGAGGATTTGACACCAGTTGCTTGTTATTTCACAGACAGAGAAGATTGAACTGGAAACAACTGTAGTCGATGAAACAAAAGGACGAGACTCATACTGTGGACAAGGAAACAGAAGGTTTAGCGGTCAGTTAAGCATCCGTGCTAGAATTACATTTCTTTCTGTCTCATATCATGAGATAATTGTTCATATGATGTGTTTCTTCATTGAAGTATGTTGTTCGTTATTTCAGATAACTGAAGTGGACAAAATAATTTATTTCAAACTATTTCAGATTTTTACTCAGTCCTGTCAGAAGGCAGTGGAAGTGACTCTGATGCTGATCATGACAGCCGATACGGAGTAGATGGTGAAACAGATGAAGATGAAGGAGCTTTTTTTGACACTAATGACTTTTTGTCTGCCGAATCTCTAAGAAGTGCTTCATATCGAAGTAGAGATAATCCAATATATGGTTATAGCCCATGGGCTGGTGAGAATGAATCTTCATTTTCTGGTCTTCTGAGAGATTCTGGAATGGAAATAAAGACCGTTGAGTTCCCATATGTCAAGAGGAGGGATAATTTGCCTGAACCAAAGGAAAAGGAAAAGCCAATTGGGCTTTGGTCAATAATCAAGGACAACATCGGCAAGGACCTGTCAGGTGTTTGCCTTCCTGTTTACTTTAACGAGCCCCTGTCTTCACTTCAGAAGTGCTTTCAGGATTTGGAGTACTCTTACCTTGTTGACCGAGCATTGGAATGGGGAAAACAAGTAAGATCCTCATTCCCTTTGCACTTTTGTGGTTATTTGTCGGAAAAATATCTGCTAACCTGAAACAACTCAGGCAGTTTGTGGCTTGTTTACTATTTTTGTTTTGTGTAGTGTTTGCAACAGAAACAACACTATTTGTTAGTTGCTTGTACATTTGTCGTAGTAGTAGTTTTGTGCTTTTATTTAGTGACCAATTATTGGTTACTACTTGTTTTCTTCTCTTTAACTGGCTGATTTCGACCTGTCCATTTGACTGGAATTGTACAGAACATATTGAGCCAGAAGGTTGTTATAGTTCATAAATTTTCTAATAATGTATAGTTGGCCTAGAGGTATGTTCCTTTTCCGTACGGGTATTATTCCAACAATATTTTTTTTAAATGCATGGAATACTCCCTTTGGTTTAGGCGTCAGATCTTAATAAAAAATGGTGGCTGGAACACTGGTCTCACTCGAATTGGCAACAAGAGTTAAGAGTCCTACAAGCAACAGCAAGTCCCTTAATTGACGATAAATAAAGTTCACTGTAGGCATGTCAACAGAGTTTTAGATACTTCCAATCATTCCATAAGTGTCAGGACGTCAAGTTGGTGTTGAACCTTGTCTACAACTCTACATGCTTGCTTGTTGTAATTATCTTAGGCATGCTCGGTCCTATTACTGGGGCCTGGGTATGGGGGGATCTTACATTGTCTGGACTGCTGTGCCAACCTCTAATTTCTGAATTTCTGTTAGATTTCATGGTTGGGCATAATGATTTGACTAAAACATGAAACTAGTTCCAATTATCTCAGGCCTTGTTTTTCCTAGACCATTCAACTTGTAGTTCACTGTTTTACTATCCTGCTGTACAAATATCCCTCTCATATCATATTGCCTTATTTCTCCTCCTGTCCATAAGAATATGCATCAATATACATAAGGATCATTGTGAGTTTCGACTATTAATTTTTATGTGGGGAGAGAAGTTTAACTCTAAAATGAGTAACAGTGTGTGCTTTCTGCAGGGAAATGATTTGATGAGAATTCTACATATAGCAGCTTTTGCTGTGTCTGGCTATGCATCCACAGAAGGCCAACAGTGCAAACCTTTTAATCCTCTCCTTGGGGAAACCTACGAGGCCGACTATCCTGATAAGGGTGTACGATTCTTTTCTGAAAAGGTTTCTTTCTAGCTTGAAAAATTAAGTTCTTTTTTTTTTCCTTTCTTTTTATTGTGGATCAGTACTCATTCTCTATCCATTATCTACAAATATACACTGTGATTGGTATGAATACAAAATGCTCGTTCTACGTAGTACTACTATTTGTCCCAAGGAAATTGCTGCTCAGTCTTATCACTCTTTATTTATGCTTTTCAGGTTAGTCATCATCCAATGGTTGTTGCTTGTCATTGTGAAGGCAGAGGTTGGAAGTTCTGGGCTGATTCCAATCTCAAGGGAAAATTCTGGGGACGTTCTATCCAGCTGGATCCCGTGGGTGTTCTCACCCTGCAGTTTGAAGATGGGGAGACATTCCAATGGAGCAAGGTCACGACTTCAATATACAATATCATCATTGGTAAAATCTACTGTGATCATTATGGTACCATGCGGATCAAAGGAAGTGGTACTTATTCATGCAAGCTTAAATTTAAGGAGCAGTCTATCATAGACCGGAATCCACATCAGGTAGGTGAATTTTGGTATTACAGATTCTTCCAAAGTTTCTTTTTAAGCAAGCCAGAGATTCCTGTTATCTTGCTTTGATCCAAATCCTATGTGCATGTTTCTGGAAACAGATTCAGGGTTTTGTGCAAGACAACAGAACTGGAGAAAAGGTGGCAGTTTTGTTGGGGAAGTGGGATGAAGCAATGTATTATGTGATGGGAGATCCTACTACAAAGCCGAAAGGATATGATCCTATGACAGAAGCTGTTTTACTTTGGGAAAGAGATAAATCTAATCCCAAGACGAGATATAATCTCACGCCATTTGCAATATCGCTAAATGAATTGACACCTGATTTACAGCAACAACTGCCACCAACAGACTCAAGGTTGAGACCTGATCAAAGGCATCTAGAGAATGGAGAATATGAACTAGCAAATGCAGAGAAGCTTAGACTTGAGCAGTTGCAAAGACAGGTATGTATATATATATATATATGTTCAGCTAGATACTTTTCCAACACTTTCTTTAGAAATTTGCTCGTGCACTTTAACATTGTCCTAGCAGCAATGGCCTTCCCTTGCTGAGTTGTCCGTCCGAAGAAAACTGGAAAATTATAGTGGGTTCTCTTGATTTGTTTTTCTACCTTGTTCCTTGGTGTCAAAGGCTTTGAATTTTTCTGCCAAAGTTGTGTCAATGAACTTCAGTCATAACATACTTCTTCGGCCACATAGTTTCTACATTTGACATGGAAATTTCCGCCTTCTGTTTTCGTAAAACAAATTAATATTAACAAAAGAGCCAACAACCAATTCTACTGGATGGACTATTCTTCTTCGTACTTATCAAAAAAACAAAAAGGAAAAAAAGAAGAAGAGAACATTACATGGACATAAGATGATTCTATTGGGTAGTCTGAAAAACTAATTCTCTATTCAAGATCTTTTTTCAACTTAAATCATTTTCAAGAATTCTGCGAACATGGTTGCATCACAATTTGCACGCAGACCAGATCTGGGGAAGAATACTACTGGTAGTCTGAAAAGCTAATTCTCAATTCAAGATCTTTTTATCAACTTTAATCATTTTCAAGAATTCTGCGGACATGGTCGCATCACAATTTGCACGCAGACCAGATCTGGGGAAGAATACAGCTTCAACTGAATACTGCTTTCTTTGTGCAGGCAAGGAGGTTGCAAGACAGAGGGTGGCAACCAAAATGGTTTAAGAAAGATGAGGATGGTTGTTACCGCTACATGGGTGGATATTGGGAAGCTAGGGAGAAACGTAATTGGGACGGTATCCCTGATATATTCGGGCAGCCATGTGAGTTCCCTACCTATGTTGCAGAAGAACACACCTCCTTCCGTATGCCCTAGAGTTACTCAACCCATTTCCACTTTAATGACTCAACAGCCAAGAACTTGTGGCTTCTACGAAGAGAGCAAATAAGAAAATTGAGTGAATATGCATGGTATCACTGGACAGATTGATTTCGAGGGCGCAGTTATTTTGTTGGCTTAGTTATGCCAATTTAAGCAAAAGGTGGCTTTATCGGCTTATTTTGTATCGATTATGTAAATTTTCATGGCAATTAGGTCATTTGATTTTAGTGACAACCATTGGGTGAGCCTAGGTTAACTATCTCTATGTATACTCTTTCCGACCCAACAAACTTCATTCATTTATCATTTTTAATCATACCACTAAATTTTATACATTACTAAAAAAGAATTTACTCCACCACTAACAAATAATAAACAAACTTTATAAAAAAGTTATATATTATATCACTAAAAGTATATTTTTCTTCACCTTCAATTGCTTTTAACTTTTCGTATAAAATTACGCACCAATTCTAATGTATAAGTTTGATGGGACGGAGGGAATTAGACCGTAAACGAAAGCCCAGAATTAATTCGGGCCATTGCCACACCATCCTCTTTCACTTGTATGAAAAACATTTTCGTTCAGATTATGTTGAAAAGGTCTAAGCTCGCACAACAAACTTAATTTCAAATGCTAGTGTAGAACGCAAAACATTACTGTAAGAATCAAGTCAGCTCCAGTACAACACAAAGCTCGGATTAAACATTGAAACAAAGAACATTTCGCACTAGGGTTAATCTGTGATGCCAAATACTAGTATTGTTTACCAACTCATACAAAATCTCAATGGAAGTAAAATTTAAGGCATTCTTGGGAACTTACTCAGCCACATTGTCTCGTTTACCATGAGCGATATTTTTATTGTCTGGGGTAAAAATCAACTTAAGACACTGCGAAATTTGGAAGGGAAATTTTTGCCTGCTATTAAAATCTTTATAAATAATACAACTACAAACATCAACTCGTATAAATTATTTTCCAAAATGAAGTAAAAAAAACCAAAAATGAAAAATGACTGGATAGATTGCAAATCCAAATTAACTTTTCCATGCTTTTCTCCCACGGAATTGTGTGCTAGCTCGCCTGTGTTGTTTCTTCCTCTCTATTCGAGTTTTTGCTATTTTAGATCGTTTTGCAGCCAGGGGCATAGCTTTCTTATGCTCCTTTTGCCTATTGCTTGTACCACCAGTCTATTAACATTGAAATAAAGAAAAATTAGATCACAATTTAAATATGAAAGGTGCATCTTCAGCTGTTTATACTTCCCAGACAGATGAATCCACACTAAATTTGCAAGTTGAACATAGGTTGGATAATATTTCCAAAACTTAGTGTATACCTTTTTCTGTTTAATTGCAGTCCGGGCTTGGTATTTCCCTCTTTCCTCCCTGCTTGCTCTCATTAATGCAAGTTTTTCATCCTTGGTGAACTTCTTCTTTATGTTCGCCTGACATGCAAGATAAATTTATCACAACCTTTAAAACGAACAAATAAAAGGAAAATGAAACAATAAAACTTAACACTGTAGAAACTGACAAAACTATTAAAACTATTCCACAAAAGATGCATAGTAACTTGCAATCATTTTATGTCTATGCCTAAACACAAAAATGACTTTACCTCAAGTGAAGCAGCATCAACTCTCTTGGTACTAAGTTTGTCTGAGCTTGGAACCTTGAAACCATGCTTTGCCAAGACAGTATTTGCCTCCTTTTTAGCCTGAGATAAAGGTAAAGCGAAAATTATGATGATGCAATCTCAGAAACAGAACATGCATAAGATCTATGTAGCTGGTTGCAATTTAAAGAAGACAGTAGACACAAACCTTCAGTTCTTTTATTCGTCGGAAGTCCTCGTTAGAAAGAATACCATCATTATTTGGATCTGATGATTGATTAGCAGTTGGTCCCACCATTCTTTTCAAGGCACGGAGACTTACACTAGCAGCATCAATTTGTCCCTCAAAATCAGAAAACTTCCTTTTCACTGATTTTGCTTTTCTATCAGAAGAATCCTCAAGTTCCTCTTCCGAGCCATTCTTGTCTTCATTGCTCATATCACCATCATCATCAGTACCATCTTCATCAAACACTGGCACTTCATCATCCTCACTGCTCGCACCGCTTTCATCATCCATATCAGGAGCAGATTCAAGTTCAGAAGCAGCATTCACTTCAATAGGGCCAACATCATCAAAGTCGTCAATATCCTCGTCTGATGAGGCACCATCTAACTCCTCATCTTCATTCTCATCATCGTCCTCATCCAATAATTCAAGTCCCGGGACAGAGCTATGAACATGTACTTCACCGAAGGCTTTGGGTCTGGCTTTCGGGTTAGCAGGTCTCCCTCTATCCTTCTTGACCAGTAGTGATGGGCAAATCTGCATATGACCTCATCAATGAATATGGTGTGCTCCATTGCCAGAAATAAATAGAAAAGGGAAATCAACTCTATACATATGAATATGGTGTGCTCCATTGCCAGAAACGAACTGTGATAATTTTTTAATCGTGTAAATGGGAAAGGAAATTATGTGATAATATAATTTTCAACAAATATCCTGCTTGAAACAAACAAAAAAATCAACAAATATTTTATTAATTTCTCATTTCAATTATGTAGGTTATGTCGACCTTAAATCTACATTAACTGAGTATCTTAAGAATGTGATTTCTCAGAAAAGGAAACAACGGAGATGCACTTTACCTCTCTGAATAAAGTGAGAAGTGAACGTGCAGATGAAGAAACAGCTTTCTCATGAGATTTTCTATACAAGACAAGTTCTTGCAACAGTTCTTCAGTCATCAACTGAAAGGAAATGTGAAAATTAATTAAATTAATATGGGCATATAGGAGTAGAAAGCTGCAAAAGAATGTATACATAAAGATTATTAGGGAGTGTACCAGAGGCATGCGAAGGCATATTTCTCGTACTACATTCAGTCCAACAGAAATAGCCTGGAGAAGACAGACCCAACAGCCTCAGTAACAAGAAATTACATAAGCATAGTAATTTTTTCTTTATCGGAGTGTGTGGGGGTGTGTACCTCTGGTCGAGATTTGTCATTAACAAACTCATTGACTACTTGTTTAAATAATGATTCAACAGCTTCCGGAGGAACCTAGTACATAATAAACACAAGTACTGAATGGCAATATCTCTTCAAGGGCCAAACTAGCCAGACAATTTGACTACACCTGACACTGAAGGAGGAGACAAAAACTGAGAAGAATTAAGTTACCATGTCATGGCATGCTTGAACAGCTGCAGCAAGTAGCTGTGTTACATCTCTTTGATAAGGCTGGAAAATACATAAAAGTTATTTAGATGTACCATCCTTCAACATAACTTCAGGAGAGTTTAGATGCTTTGTACCTTAATATACTTCTTAAGGTGTTCATAGAATTTCCATAATATTAAGTGGTGGAGGCCAATTGTACGTGCAATTACTTTTAGCAGCATCATCTTAACCTGCATGAACAGAAACCAGAATATCGTTGAAAAAAGTGGCAGAGTGATCTGTTTGCCCAACGATATAAGAAATAAGATATTATAGACGAACTACAAATTGAAAAATAAATATATTATTACCTCAAATCTTTCATGTTCATTCTTTAGCAGTCGTGAAAACAACTTTTCAGCAAAGCCCTGTAGCAGAAATTCAACACATTTCTTGAGCACTTTGAAGGATAAACATAATCAACATAAAAACAACAATAAGACAAACCTGTGCATCTTTCAAATGGTTTAGTGGTGAGTTGTAGTTTGTGCAATTCTTTTCGGATGCTAGACGCTGCTGCCTCTTAAGGCTACGTGCAACACGCTCTAGTTTTGCCTTCTTTTTCTTTTTGCTGGATGTTGTGCCTTTATGACTTGCCTGCATGAAAGGAAAAGGAATGAATGGCCAGTTTATGATTACAACATTTTGATAAGACAAACAGCGGTTTTTAACTGTTTATTGCAATTTTGCAGACAATTTGGAAACAACATAGACTTTATGAATGCTCTATTATTAAGCCATGAGGCCAAATAAAGCATGGGATGAAGAGGATAAACAGTGGGAAATGAACCTTGTAGATAGCTTCTTTACTAAGTGCTACATGAGACGATTGGTTTGCTTCATCTTCACTGTCAGAATCATCACTTTCATCGTCTTCAATCTTCTCAAAATCAAGTAGAAATGACAAGGTTGCAATCATGATCCTGAGATTATTAAAGTATACTAAGTTTTCAGAGATGAAAAAATAAAAATAAGTAAACCAGTAACCAAAAAAAAAAAAAAAAGATTTAAAAAAAAGAGAGACTGACCGCGGGGATGGATGGAAGCAGGCCAGGCATATGGCATTTGCAGTCCTTTCATCGAACCAGAGTCTCTTCCGGTGTAGAGTACATAGAGTTATAAGTGCACGCTTTGCTTTTGCTTCATCCTCTTGCTAATAAACACAAAATTAGAACTTGATGATCAACTGAACAGATATAATAAACCACTGCAGTAGAAGAAATATACCTGTAGCATCCGGAACAAAATAGTTTGAAGTGCTTTATTTTTTGGATCATTTTTATGCTTCAGGTTCATGCGTTTAATACTGTCAACAACATGATTAAACGCCATGTCTTTCAACACCTTATCCTCTAGAGACTGTAGCTCCATGAATAGCTCAAGTATGTCCGCAATATCAATAAACTACATAACAAGAAATCATTAGGAAATACACATGCGATCATACCAAACTGTCGATTCTGCATTATGGTGAAACATAAAACTTGGCACTTTTAAGCAGTAAGTTACATCAAAATTAACACCTAACCTTGCATAATCATACTCATACATAAATTAGAATTATATACCAAATTTCCTTTTCCGACAAATAAAAAGGCATAAAAACAACTGATGATTTAAGAATGCCATTTTTATTTTATTTTTGAAGAATTTAATGTTTTATAAACAACTCAAAGGTAAATGGCACAAGTAATGCCAAATACCAGAACCAGACCAACTAAATAGACTACCAAAATTCTGTTTTACAGCAAACTACCAGCACCAAAAGTTCAAACTACATAGGAATACATACAAATCAAACAAGTAATAATACATTTTCATCTTTGTAGCAATCCAAACCTTTGATTTTATATGGCCAAATTCATCACAAAAATTTCCCAATCTGCAAACGCATAGCCTCTTTGATTTAAGAATGCCATTTCCAAGTAATTATCTTCCAATTAACACTCAAACTTACTGGTGTTGAGATATGGATTTCGTGTTACTTTTGATGGTTGTATTTGGTTTGGATAACTCTATAGTCTTGATTTAGAACTTGGTCTATGGTTTGGACGATATGTATCTTTTCAACATTGTATCTGTTTGTTGAGAGCATTACTTGCTCTTGGCTCATATTAATAAAAAAATTAGCCATTCAAAAAAAAAAAAAAAACTCAAACTTGCATAATCATATATAAACCAAAACGAACCAAATTTTATTTTTTAAACTTGCATAGCTCGAGTATCTCCACAATATTAACTACAATGCATAAATCATCAGGGAAATACAAACCCAATGCGTCTAATTGTTCATTCTGCATTGAGGTGAACATTAAACTTGAAACTATCAACAATTAATTCACTTCCAATTAAACTTGCATGATCATACATAAAAACAGTAAAGAAGGCGCTTTCACAGTACCTCACTTCCAATTAACACGCATAATCATACATAAATCAAAATTACAATCCAAATTTAAAAATTAAAAAAAGCATATCAAAGAGGTAAAAAGGAGCTACCTTTCGGTTACTGAGAAGCTTGAGAGCTTCCGTAACGGTCTTCCTCAGACCGGAAGGAAGATTCTTAGGTGAAGATTGGAGAAATTGGACCAATTCATTCGGATAATTAGCTAACTCCTCAGGGTAAAATGGAGTGACATGAGCCAAAAACTCAACACGAGCAGATAAGTCACTCGACACATTGGAATCAACCGAAATCCCACTGCTCAACGAGGAGAAACTCATTGCGGATTGTTGATGGAAGAGCTCCAGAGATGACTTGAATTGGTTGTAAATCAATGAAAGCTCAGTCGTATATCCTTCCGGGTCAGATTTCATCTTCGGCCGCAGAGTCGATAGGCTGAGTACGGCGGAGCGGCCGGAAGCTGAGACGGAATCAGCCGCGAATTCTGGTAGCGACGCCATTTCAATTTTTTCTTCTTCTTCTTCCTCCTCTAGCCTCTGAAACAAGAGGCAGATTTCTCAGAAGAGAGAAAATCGAGACATGTTTTATGACCTAACTCTTGGCCCAATTTACGAAACTGCAATATGGGCTTAGCTGGTAGAGAGAAACTTTGGGCTTGGATGGACCAGGTCCAAAGTCAGCTAGAAGGAGGCCCATCTCTTCTAATCCATACTTCTAATATTATTTCCCTCCTGTATATGGGTGGAGAACATCTCTCAAAATATTATTTCAGTTAGAGACCCGTCTACTATACTATTCATCTTTCCCTCCCTTACACACTTCATTGCTAATTTCACCTGCGCACCAATGCCCCGTCGCACACCCAATGTCCACCACCACCGCCCCACCCACTCCCATTTGCCCACCACCACTAGCCTGCCGCCCTCCTACTCTGCTCACCACCACCACCCACCACCACTAGTCAAGGGTTTCAGATTCTAAAACTAAAATATAAATATGTATTTGTAAAAAACGTGTTTTGTGTTCGAGGTCTCTCTCTCAAATATATTAAGGACTTAGGGTCTTCTTTGTGATGTGGATTTTCCGAGAGTTTTTCATCACAATTAACCCTTGTATATCATATGTTAGCCGATTTAAATGATAAGACCATGTCGATTAATGTATCAACCTATTTAAATGATCTTTTTACTTTGTTAACGATATAAAATATTAATTTGTTAATTTGAACTATGGTGGTTGTGTATCAATACAAATAACCGTGTGTTGCAAATATGAGGGGTGAGTAATTTTACAACTTTAAAGGTTGATTGGAAATCGATTTAAATTGAAAAATGCCCATTCATATAGTCTGTTGGACATTTCTTAATACAAAATCGATTCCCAATCAGCCATTTAAATTACTACTGTTACCCAAGGAGATTAATAATTATTATAGTACAAACTACAAACCAACATTTATTTTGTTGATCACAATTCACAAGTAGTGTCTCATAAATGACATTGAGAAAAGAAAAGAGACACCTGGGAAAAGGAGAAGGCTAATTGGTTTTTAGCAGGCAACAATAATAGTATAAAGAGATGAACATTCTTGGCCATGGTGTTCGTCAAATTCAATCACGACCGGTACACAAAGTTCCACAAAACAAATCTCAAACAGTCGCACAATACTAAACTAAACTAAACTAAAATAAAAACGAACATCTTCTGTCTGCAGCACACAAGTTCCATCATAAATTACTCATACTGCCATAACTAGCTGCATTTTCTGCATACATGCATATCCCAATTTTCAGTTGGGTGGTGACAAATTCTAGTGGGGCTTCACCAACTCGTGCATGCTACAAACATATCTATGGACATCCATATCGTCAGTATCGTATTTTATTCTCGCTATATATATCAACTAATTTAGAATTCGAATGTTGAACTGATGTGAAATACATCGTATAAAATGTGTGAGGAAAAACGTACTACTAACTACTAGTAATATATAACACCCTGTGATTATAGTATGAATTTAAATGGATTGATAATGTTACTCATAAGATATTATTTTTTTCGAAAATTCATTTATTATAATAAATTTAGAATTAAGTATACCGATTCAAAGCAACATAAGATTGTGATCCGAGTGAGAATAAAATGTGCATAAATAATATGTATTTGTACAATAAAATTAATAATATGTTTTGAGCAAGATGATAGTCATAGATTAATTTCTCAGCATATTATAGATGTAACCTAGAGAAAATGGATGATTGATCAGCTTAGACCTCATATTGGGCGCCTAATGATTTACTAATTTTTATGATTATGTCTTAGTGACTTAGTTGAATTCGTATGAATAGTGAAGAATCGATGAATAGTGACTAAATTGTAATTGAGTTGTTAAAATTAGTGTTTGGTATAAAATTGAGTTGATTATGATA
Organism: Plantago elongata; assembly: GCA_036897095.1. NCBI lineage: Eukaryota > Viridiplantae > Streptophyta > Magnoliopsida > Lamiales > Plantaginaceae > Plantago > Plantago elongata. The sequence goes on from JAYMSP010000006.1 coordinate 136,835, forward strand.
AAAATTGTGTATGGAGAAGAAAGTTTGGAGTGAATTGAATATTGTTGAAATAAATAATAATTAAACTACAATGACCTAAACAAACACAAAATTCATTTTCTCAATTCCGACTGAATTACGATGCTAAGTCAAACAAGCACTTATTAGTTTCTCGAATATACTAGGCTGGATCTTTGACTGCCTTTGCTTCGTATGTATTTTTAAATTTTTTTAATATATTTCTTTTTCCAAAAAAGAATAATTAATACATCGATCGGAAAATCAATACATAAATAATCACTTCAGTCCAAATTTAAAAAGCTGAATCAGATTATTTTCATGGTTGGAGCACTTAATTACATATCATATCAATTCGATTGAGATTAAAAAAAATCTCATGCAATTAATTAGTGATTAATTAAAGTAGTGATGAAGCTGTTGTTGATAGGTGTCGTGGGTGGCAACATTTCCGGATAACAAGGGAGGCAAACAAGGATTGATGGTCCTATGGAACACTTTGCTTGTTGCTGTGCTGTGCTGTGCTGCAAATCATCAACTTCTATTCTCTTCTACTCATACTATCACATCAATTTACTACTGTGTTTGTTTGCCAACTCTTTTACTCCTCATACTGCATAATCCCCGTACCAAATAATGGGTTGATTGAGAATCAATTGTAATTGGAAAATACTCATTCAGATAGTATGTTTTGTGTACAAAACAAGCTAATTAAATGGACATTTCTCAATTTAAATCGCTTCTCAATCGGACTCTTATTCTTTCAATTTTTACAAACACATGCTATCTCCTAACTTATAATCACAATAATGTTTAGTTAACTTGTACTCCCACCGTCCCGCTAGAAGCGAAACAATATTCCGTTCTGAACGTCCCGTTAATAATGAAACCTTTTTTTCATTTTTAACAATAACCCTACCATACAAATCATTTTCAATTATACATTATTAGACCCGCATATAATTTTATATTTCGAAATTATTTTTAACCATAAGATACATATTTTTATATGACATGTGATTAAAATATAGTATAGTAGTAGCCGTAATATATGATGCATGATCGACAGTAAAGTTGATAAAGGGAATGCTATGAATGCGTGTACCAGACCTAACATAGTAACCATCTCAAAAGAGGGATTCAGCACACATCCTTTTCACTTGCTTTCCCATGTCATGATAGTAGAAACAGTATTAAGTATTTTAATAATGATCATTTTGTCACCCTCTAATAATTACGAGACGGATTGGTATAGAATTTAAATGATCATTTGGATGGATTTTGGTAAAATTATATTTGAATTAAAATTAAAATGGGATATTTAAAGTGTATTTTAAGTCAAATCAATATTTATCGAACTAAATGGACCAATTATAATTCCATTCCAAACAGCCCCTACGAGACTTTTCCACCATAATTTTTAATACGAAATATTTTGAATCTCTTGCACAACTCAAAAACACAGGAAAACCAAATTGCAAATAGGTCTTCAAATCGATAAACATTTTATATGTACACTCAATTCGAATCTAGATAATTCAATTATTGTTTTAGATTAAGTTGTATGTCAAAAATATGCAGAGGCACAAAAACGAGAAGATAGGGATAAAAACGGAGGATAGCTTTGTGTGGCCCATTACCATTTGTGAATGAATTGGGGAACATAACGACACGAGCTATGAACCTAAACCTTAACATATTGCTTGATACGGTCCATTTCTATAAAGGACAACCACTACGTTGCCAATTATTGGTCAACAAACAATAATCCCATGATAAGATGATATAATACTACGTACTAACTTGAGTTTGTACCTCATATAATATGAGTATATGACCTTGATATTATGTGTATTTACATACCACTCATATAAAATTCGATTCAATTTGAATTAAATTAAACACGAAACCACTTAAAAATAATGAGCTGGATAGATAAAATAATAGTTATAGCGATTGATAACTAATAATACCATAATAATATAAACAATAACAAAGGCAGATAATGTAAAAGAAAGAATTGAGAGTAAAGTAAAACGTGTAGCTACTAATCATGCGAACTAGAACAAGTGATTGTATATGATCGAATTGTATTTTTATGTGTAAATACAATATAAAAGTTTAATTATGTATTAAAATAATTAAATTCAACTGAGTCAAAACGGTCTGTATGATGTTTATCGGTTATTTTAGATTATAAACGAGTGTAGTTAGACAAGATTATATTGGGCATCGGAAGACCCATGTTTGGTTTGGTCAATATAATCTCCGGTGCACGTGCAACCACACTATTTCTTAAACCCACACCATTATCAATAGTAGTAGTATACTTATCATTATTTTAATTATCCACACACTAGTCATATCATATTTAATTACTACTGTTCTGTTCTAGATTGCACGTACGATTTTCTTTAGCATCAAATACTTCTATACTCAATCATCCGTATCCGTCCCATTTAAAATGAAACATTCTTAAATACTCAAAATTTTAAAATATATATAGTATATGATTAATAATGAGTTTGAGATAAAAAATACATACAGTGTAATAATGTGTGGTTGAAAATGAGTTGTATTATGGGGTTATTACTAAAAATAAAAAAATATTTCATTATTAAAGGACGTTCAAAACGAAATATTGTTTCAATTCTAGTAGGACGGTGGTAGTATTTATTAAGGCTTTGGGAAATCTTTTAAATGATATAATTGTAAAGTTTGGCGGAACTCCTGGCAACATGACAGTACACTATGATCAGGCCGAAATTAGTTATGGGCATTTTGCATTACAAAATTCACAATCTCAAACTTTAAAACTGGTTTATAGGGTGTATAACAAGTAGGAATTTCAGTTCACTAATAAACATATATGACCAGATATTTATCACAATGAAAACTAAAAGTAATGGGATACGCTTCCTCATCGTATTGAAAGTAAAGACGAAGTCGATCTAAGTAATCGACTGTGAATTCAAACTCAATTATTATTATTATTATTGTTTGGAAGTATTTTGAAGGTTAAGTATACTTGGTTAGAAAGAATAATTAATAGATAATTATTCTTGCTAGTCAAGTATAAGACATAATTAGGAGATTCTTAATGGGTCATTCTCATAATAATTGTAGATGTTATAAATACGTTAACCCCCTTTAAGTTAAGAAATATGTGAAGATGAGTTTATGAGTAGAATAAAGTTTATGGCAGATGCCTCGAGGAGTTATACTGTTTAATACTTAAATGTCTTGAAATAAATTATAGAGAGTAGGCATATATTTGATTGCGGGAAGTCTCATGGATAGGTAGCTTTATATTCATGTGTGCTAACCGATCTACCCGTATAGAAATATAGGGTTGTTTGCGTTGTTTAGCACTGTGATCGTGTAGATCTGGAGTTTATCTAGTAGAATACCTCTTTGGTGTTCTAAGACTTATACCGGACATAATGGCATTTGCGTTGATTTGCTAATATGTAACTAGATTTATCCGAGTACCTAACATAATGTTGTGTTCAATTCAACTGAAATTTACATAATAATCGAATTAAAGTAAAGTAAATTGTAGCTAAACCGAACCGAATCGAACTGAAGTGATTTTCAATTGAAGTGTGAGAATGTTTTTATTTTTTTTCGTTTTTTTGTATTTTTTTAGTGGGGTAAGCACACAGTAATTCAATGAAACAAGTGATCTTAGACCCTAATTGTTGGATTAATTATTATGGAACGGACGGTATAATGCACACTGCGATTTATCCAGTGTGGTTTGTGCCTCTGTTCCCATAATTTAATTGACCTTGTTAAAGTAAAAAATGGATGCATGTGAAAGGAACTCTTGAAATGATTTGACAATTGACAGTGAAACAGCTTGTTCTTGTGAACTCATAAAACAAAAATGCACAAAAGTATTGGATTTTAGCAGCCATTTTGGTAATTTTTAACCATATTAAAAAATATCACATCATTTGAAAATGAATACCAAACAAAATGTGCACCAATCCATGTCAAAACATAATTAATATTTAATATACTATTCACATACAATCAATACATTTTTATTATATTAAAATAAAACATATTACATCTTATGAAAAATAAAGGTTATTTTCATATAATGACCCTTAAATTAAAAATGATATCAACTCATCACAAGTTTATGATACACATATGACCAAATGATGAGCATTTCAAATAATGATGTTACTCGTGAAATCATGTAAGGGTAAAACTGGTTTGGAAATGTGATGGAGACCTTTTTGATAATGAATCAATATATAAATTTATTTTCAACTGAATTTTACTAAACTAAAATAATTTTCAATTGAATATAATCTAATTCTAAGTAACTCATGACTTATATGGATATAAGATATAATATTCTGGCTGAATCGCATTTCGAATGTAATGAATATTATGTTGGATAAGATGTTAATTTGTATTTCGTTAATCTCCGTCATTACTACTTTTATAGATGCATAATATTAATATACATGAAATATCAAAAGAATATATTTTAATTTATTTTTAATTTTAATTTCTTACCAAATTATTTTATTTTTTTTATAAATTAAGAGTCTGTTTGGTATACAATTTTAATTATTAAAAATTAATTCAAATTAACTTTTTATACACAATAAACTATTTAAATTAAATTTTATATTAAACGTTCACTAAATATCGTAAATATAGTTAAAATTGTATGTGCAGCAGTAGTATCACAAGAAAAGGGGCATGGGAATGGTCAAAACGTACCCACATGGAGGAGAAAAAGACTGTGGAGGACGTTGGGGTGCAATTAATGTTAGCCTTAGTTTTGACAAAATTCTGCAAAAATCAGATACGGTACGTATGTTTATGTATGCTACTATGTACCTGAACAGCCTTTTGACACCTGTACGGCCAGGGTTCAAGGGTCCTACATACCCTTTTTCATTAATTTGTGGATACGATAGGGGATGGGTTCGGGTTAGATGGAATCATTATAAATGAATTATAAATTGTTTCACCTAGTACATGTGTCGAATTATAATTTTATACTAATTATTTTTTTACGAGATAATATAAAAAAATTAATTGAATTTAAATAATTCAAATTTCTACCCAGACAATCGGTTAAAGATTTTTTAATATCATATACTGCACCACGCTATAGTATTTGGATGTGTATTGTTTTTGTGACCAAGACGAGACATTATCACATTCGTTACTTGACAGCAACATCACTCAAGCGATCTAACATTAGGTTCTGCTTTTGGATGCGGCTTCATCATACTCCTAGCGATCAGCGTGTGGAACTAAATTGGATTATAACAAAATCGAAATACATGGGATGGCGCTAAGATGGTCAAGCTTGCTTTTGTCGAAAATGTCTACGAAACTTGGAACTTTCATGATGAGTGTTGCTTTGACGGGATTAATGGAGCCCTAATAGTGATAGAATACTTCGTAAGATTATTAATATGATCATTTATAGAGCTTGAATTGAATTTTTCTGGTGTTAAAACAACATGTCAGGAACTTGATGTTAGCATATTATTTTGTGTTTAGTTTGTCTTTAACGTTTAGGCTGGATCTTTTGTCAATTGTTTTATATTTTATAATTATTTTTTGAGGTAATGAAACTTTTTGCATTAACAATAAAAATAAAAAATGATTGAACTGGCATGCATGTCAATTTATAAGTACTTCAATTCAAATATATATGACGCGTTTATATGTAAATGATATGAAACATTTGTAAAAGCTCCTGTAAACACCTAATGTGACTAGTTAAATAAAGACCCGATCACTAAAAATTGTAAATCACATTGTCACCAAATGTATTTGAACAATTGCGAAACATTTATGCTAGTGTAATTAACTTGTTTTGGTAATTGATCCCGAACAATCGAACATGTTAAACTAGCCAGCTAAATTAAACAACAATGAACTTTGACATATGGCACGCTCATGCTAATATTGCCCTGTCAAGTTGTCATGCAGGCTCTGAACATATCCAGTTCGTGTAGTTGTTTGTGCGAGTGTAGCTAATCCGCTAGCCTCAATTTATTAAATTACATAAAAATAAGAGAAAAATGTATTTTTACACTATAAATTATTTGTGATTTTTTAAAGTCACCACTCAACCTTGTTTTTTCTCATTCGACACTAAAACCTAATAAAATAATTTGTTAGTACACAAAGATTTAGATGGTATTAAGAAATTCGTTAGTGAGAATAAAAATGACGAAATTTGAAGTTAAAAGAGACATATTCTTATTCTCTTCACCATGAAAGCTCCCATGGCCATAGAAGCTCTTAAGAGGAGCTTCCATGGCGGATTGTCATGAATTTTCGTGGATAATTCGCAAACGAGCTTCCATGGGTCGTTGTTTTGCCTTATGGAGGACGAAACCGCCATGGAAGCTCCGAAGTGGAGCTTGCATGGCGGATCTTCGATTGAGTTGATGGCAGATCCGCCATGGAAGCTCTACTTCGGAGCTTCATGGGCATTGAAGCTTCTTGTATGGGAGTTTTTTGTAATGGATTTGTTGAGAATTGAAAACATTGAAAAGGAAGAAGAAGAAAATAACTAAAATTGTTATGAATAGACAAGATTGAGAAGGAAGAATAAGAAATAAAATAAAATAAAAACTTTGAGCTCGGTGTAACATATACTTTTTTTATAAGATTTTGGTCTAACATATATTTTTTTTGAAAGATTTAACAATAAACTAACGAAACGACTAACACCGTCATTTTTTTTTTTGTGTAACAGTGAAAAACTTGAAAGGTTTTTTAGTTACGAATGGAAAAAAAAAAGGTTGAGGGTAACTTTAAATGTTACGAATAGTTTCTAGTGCAAAACAAAAATTTCTCTAAGAATAAATATAGTAAAGTATAACACGATTGAACCAATTTATGCATCATGCCAATCGGATCATATATCACAATTAAATATAGTGATACGAAGTTAATTAATCGATTCGGTAATAATGAAATAATTTTAATCACATTACACCTATGTGTTGAATGAAAAAATCGAATGATCCCTCTTGCTGCAATAATTAAGTTATAGATATAATATTGTATACTACAAATGAATTGAATAACAACACAAACGACGTATAATCCATATACCTGTCACATTATTGTGTTTACGAAAATATATCACCTAACGCAAATAATTATACAAACATCATATAATCCTGATTAATGCATTAATCGAATTACAAAAATACTACAAGTACTTCCAATAATAACAAAAACGTCGTATAATCCTACCTGACGCATTATTTGAGTTACAAAAATACTGTGTATGCATCCAACAATTAGACAAACATAATTTAAATTTAGTCATATCCATCGCATCAACCGAGTTACTATAATAGTACAAATGCATCGTGTAATCCTACTGTCGCATTAATCTCGTAACAAAATTACTAAAACAATTCCAAACAATTACTCAAACACCGTGTAATCCTACTGTCGCATTAATCGGCTACCATAAACACATAAATACCTACCACCAACAGTCATGGACTATCGTACGCTCCCACCCGAACCCGACGATCGGATAGATCCGAAATCCAATATTACATGTATATCCAAAATGTAATGAAAAAAGAGTGTGATATCATAGTATTACAAAAATGAATAAGCAAAAGGGAAATGTAAAAGAAGTATAATCACATCCAGCTTGTTTCCATCTTCAAAATCATGAGTGAGCGTATTAATTGACATATGATGAAAAGTAAAAACCAATCCAAATTTACATTTTTATCTTTGTCATGAATATATATATATATAGGAGTAAATAAGAAAGCAGTCACACACACAGAGAAATTAAACAAAAACATGTCCACTCCACTTCACTCCACCACCATTTCTCTGTACAACATTCTCACTCCACTCTCTCCTAGACTACTCAGAACCTTCACCTCCATAGCCACTCTACTCTAGAGAGAGACTCAAAAAACTCATACATATCCATCACTCAAAAGATTGTTCAACATTTCTTTCTCCATATACTCACTCAAGCAAACAAAAGCCTTTTACATTTCACTTCTTGTTTCAAGAAAATTTCGAGCAAAATGAACGAACCGGGTTACGGGTACCCGACCCATCTAGACCCAACAGCACAAGAATTCTTCCCAACAATAGCAGCAGCAACACCAATCTTCATCCCTTTCCACCACCCACCACCACCGCCACCACCCATCTTCGTCCCACCACCACCCACAAACCAGCTCTGTTCACCCACACGTGCGCTCCTCCTCAGCATGGTCCAGCCCTCGGTCTCCGAGTCCACCGTCCGCCGGGACCTGGAGGTGTTCGGCGACGTTAGGGCGGTGCAGATGGAGAGGCGGCGGCAGGGGATGGTGACGGTGCACTTTTACGATGTGAGGGATGCGGAAGCGGCTCTGGTGGCTGTGCAGCAGCAGCACATGCACCAGCAGTACAGGATTGGGCAGCAGTTCAGCTCGTTTGGGTACGTCATGCCGCCGCCTCCACCGGAGAGTGGTGGCTTGGTTGGCGGGAGAGTGGTGTGGGCTCAGTTTGTTTCGCCGGTGACTGGTGGCTTGCCGGATGGGAATAACCAGGGGACTCTTGTTGTTTTTAACTTGGATTCTAGAGTCTCTTCTACTTATCTTCAGCAAATCTTCCAACAATTTGGTAACTTTTTTAAATCTCTTTTCTTCTTGTTTTTATCTCCATGCATTTAAAATATTAGAGACCTTTATTTGCTACATGTTACTAATCTAGATAAGAAGTTAAAAGTGTTAAAAGCCATCTAGAATTCTCATTTCATCTCATTAATCTGATTTTTTTTCCTAAAAATCGAGTCTTTGTTAGTAGTTTTCATTTTTTCTAGATATACCCCATTATTTCATGGTTTGAATCTCCTTAAAATGGAGCTACAAACATCGAGATTTTGAAAAAGAAAATAAATAAAGATACTCCATACATGTAGAATTTAGACACTGGGTACTGGGTAAGAGATGATGAGCAATGGGTAATTAGGGCAAGAGATTTTAGGGGAGGAAAAGGACCATACAGAGGATCACATGACAAGTGTAATTTAGGGGTAGAGAGATTTGGTGGGGATAAAGATTTGTTTCATGTGCAATCTTTTGAGGATGGGTCCTTTTCTTGACTACATTTATGTCTCATGTAGATGTAGTAGTAGTAATATTTAATGTTGTTTTCTTTCTCGAAGTAATTTTAAAACCTTTGTTTTGACGGGAAGCGTTTGGGTTCAATTTTTTGTTTGTTTGAAGGTCCCGTGAAGGAACTGAGAGAGACGCCCAAGAAAAGGTTCCAGAAGTTCGTGGAGTTTTTCGATGTGCGGAATGCGGCCTTGGCGTTGGTGGAGATGAATGGGAAGGAGATTTATGGGAAGACGATTGTTGTGGATTTTAGTAGGCCGGGTGGGCAGCAGGCGAAGAAGTTCTTGAAAGGGCAGTCGGGTAATGTGAATGTGAGTAATTCCAGTAGTTCGCAATCGAGAAACGTGCAGTTTTCTCCGTTGATGGAGCGAAACCTGTCCCCACGGGCTCCGGTTCCTCATTCGCGACGGTTGAGTGGGGAGAGTAGGAGCTCGAGCAGCACGGGATCGTCGGTTCATGGTTCGTTGAGTAAGCTGTCGGTTAGTGGATATGAGGAGTGTTCAAGTGGTAGCAAAAGGAGTGGTGGTGGGTATAGGAAGACGGGAGGTGGAAATTCGAAATCGAGTGGTGGTGGAAGAGGGTGGAAGAGCGCCGGTGGTAATGGTGGTGGTGGTGGTAGGAATGGGAATGAGTATGATCCTAGGTTCTTGATAAATGAAGATGGGATAATGGAATCAAATAGTAGAGATTCTAGAACTACTGTAATGATCAAAAACATCCCAAACAAGTACAGGTATTGCTTTTGCTTCTTCATCTTGTTGTCTGTGTTTCTTTTGGTTACTGCATTATTTTGCTTGCTTGTTTGTTTGGCCAAAATATTCTTATTCTGCTTGGTGGCTGTGTGTTGCTTTTCACTTCTGTCTGAAAAACCCACCCATTTTCAACTCCCCAATGTCTCTTGATTGACTCACTTTCTGCTCCCTTGTGATTCCTTGTAAAATTCCACTTTTAATATTATACTACGGTAGTATCTTCTTCCCTTACAAAATGTTCAATACACATTTCTTGTTGGTTCGTTTCGTGCTGAAAATATTTCTAATATACCATCTCTGCTAATGAGGTGATCGAACCTATAAACAATGTGACATTGCGACATATTATGTCAAGTGTTATTTCTCAATTGAGTTCCAATACTTTTGAAAAATATTGTGTGGAAAGAAATTTTGAATTCAAGTGAATAGGATAAATGTAAACTAATCAATTGTTTCCATTTTCAAATTTTTATAGAAATATAAGACCCCAGAAAAATAAGCTTATTGAATATTCTATGTATATTGAAAAATGAAAATAAAATTAAGAACTGTAAATTGTTGATCTGATCATAGTATTCATTGTTAGATTTCCTATTCATTAATGTTGAAATCTCCTTTAATCTTGGAAATTTTGACATTTTTAATTGTTGTGTATTTGTTTATGAATTGTTTAGTCAGAAGTTGCTGCTAAACATGCTGGACAACCACTGCATCCATAGCAATGAGCAGATTGTTGAGGACGGAGAAGATTCACCATTGTCTGCATACGATTTCGTCTACCTCCCTATCGATTTCGTGTATGTTTTCTCTCCCTTATCCTATTTCTTTCATTTGTAATTGTTATCACATGATGTTTTATGAACCTTGTTCCATTTAGCTGCACACAAAATGATACTTTTAGAGAATTGTACATGTCACATAAGATTGAGATTCTACTCGGATTCTAATATCTGAATTCGAGCATCTAGCAATAGTAAAAGCTTTAATGATTTCCCAGACTAAATTTCGGTCCATATTGACCCTCTTTTTTTGTGCATTTATTTGCTCAGGAACAAATGCAATGTCGGATATGGGTTCGTGAACATGACTTCACCGGAGGCAACATTGAGACTCTACAAAGCGTTTCACCATCAAAGCTGGGAAGTTTTCAACTCCAGAAAAATCTGTGAAGTCACCTATGCCAGGCTTCAGGTACATAATTTCCACATAGGAACCCTGATTTTGCTTTAATTAGTTATACAAACTTGTTTACAAGTGGTACCCCATTTTAATATGTTGAATACACATCTCATGTTAAATTTCTTTTAAATCACACCACCTCAAATATTAGGTTCTTAATGATAATAATCAATTTAACTTGGATGTAATTATTATTCTATACTAACTGTGTCCATTTCATTGTTAAGGGGTTGGATGCATTAAGGGAACACTTCAAGAACTCAAAGTTCCCAAACGACGCCGAGGAGTACATGCCAGTGATCTTCTCTCCACCTCGTGACGGGCAGATCCTCACTGACCCTAGTCCAATTATCGGTCGCACCCCCTCCGTTACGTCTCTCTCACTATCGCCACAATCTTCTCCCACCAGTTCGAAGGAGAATCAGTCGGACTCACCGAGCGACCAAATCTACAGTAATGCTGCGGAGGAAGACGAGGGCAGTGCAAGTGGATATGGTAGCTATGAAAGGGAAGCTGTGAATGCATAGTAACAAGTAAGAAGAAGATTTGGATATGAGAAAAAGAAAAAAAAAGAGAAATGTAGAAGAATTAGTGGTACTGCTAGTGTGATAGAGTGAAGTCTAGTACTGGGTCTACTTACTGCAACAATGACCAATGGGCTTTTGTTATCGGGCTTCGAGCCCCTGCAGCCAGCCAGCCAGCCGGCCCAATGAATGCCATGCACAGTGATGATGATATGATATGATATGATACAAGAACACCAGTCCACCACCCAATCTCTCTCTAAGCCTAAAGGCATGTTGATTTAGTACTTTTCTTCTTTTGTTTTTGACTAGTACTAGTACTACTACTTTTAGCATATCAAAACAGTCATGGTAAAAAAGCATGCATGATCGTGGTATTGTAACTTGTGGATTTCGCATAATTACTCTTCTTAATTACAGTGAAATTGGTTACTTAGTACGTAGTATTGCCGCTAGTAATTGTTTGTGTTTTCGAGGGATGTTTTTTGTTGGGTTTGGCTAAAGGTAAAAAAATGAGAGATTGGAATTAACAAAGGGTTGTGTTTTAGTTAATTATTTACTTACGTTGGAAACATTGAAAACATTTCTTGATAAACGTCATTAATAAAAGTTTTAGATAGCAGTTAGCGAGGTCCCGTTGAATGCTTGTCTGCCTCTTCATACACTCCCTCAAAACACTTTTTTTCCACTGCTCTACAGCCTGATTCACAAGGGTTAGTGTAGTTCATTTACTAGAATCGGAATAATAATTGTGCAATCGTATAGTAACCTTGAGAGTCGAAACATGGTTACGAGTGAGGACAAGGACATGGGTAGGTTTCATCCCACTTCCTGCAAAATGGGGTGCATTGCATTTCTCCCAACGGCTAGTCGATCGAGACATGATTCTACCATGGTTGCTCTTCATTGATTACTCTGACTTCAATTTATCTCGAGAATTCATCTACTTTGGAGGACTAAGGCATTTGAATTAATATGCCTAGCTACTCGGACTGTTTGTGTGTACTATTTGGAATGCTATTGAACATCAACTGTTAAGGTTGTTGAGTAAAATACCCGCATAATTTGGTACATTGGTAGTTTGGTACTGTTACATGTGATATGAGGGTTCACTTTATATTCGTAGGTGTGATTCCTATACAACATGTTCTAGGGTACTAGTATATCTTGTTTGGTTGACCAAGGACATACTTTATGAATATTTAACTATACACTCCTACCGTCTACTTTTCGTAAAATTTTATTCAATTTTCGTGTTCTAAATTTTTTGTACATTAAAAAAAATGAAAATTGTATCACACATAAAAGAATAATTAAAAGAAAAATTATATATATATATAT